>VMDO01017318.1:0-45144 GCA_007922755.1 Pedetes capensis | reverse complement strand
AAACTTGTGAAACAGTCCTCCTGACTTATAAAATCACTTTAAAAAGACATTTTAAGCCATGTTAGCAACTGTCATTATTAACTTAATCCTTAATATATCATATATAATTATATCCTTCCAAAATATTTGTAGCTAAAGTAAGAAAATTTCTCCAGTTCCCAATATACCTGCATATAACCTGCTTGGGGAAGAATGTAATTGGCTTACTTTCATACTAATTCCTGGATAAGATTACAAAAGAAAACATATCAACCTCCTAGAATGATTATAATTTCCAGAGTTGACATTAGAAAAGACTCAAGAGTGTCTTAAGTGAGAGCAGACAGCATTCTTAGGCTAGAATGAAACCACAGGAAACAACCACCTCCACATTGTCAAACCATGTGGTAAATTATATAATATCACCACATTGAGACTCCCAGCAACATGTAACATAGGTTTACATTCCACCTATCTTGACACAATTCTTTCTTTATGCTGTTGTGACACCATTTCTTTGGTGTGGTCCTACTGAGTCTGCTGCTCCTTCTCAGATTCATCTAGTCTCTTCTCCCCTACCTAGACCCTGAACATCATATAAACCCACAACCTTAATATTTTCATAATCTACATCACTTTTCCCCAATCTTCTTATCTAGTTTCAAGGCTATTACCTTGATCACTGATTTCTCTAGGTTCTTTTATCCAACTGCATCAACAAGTCCACTTGAATGTTTAATGATATCAAACAGGTTAGGTGTGGTGGTGCACACATGTAATGCACTCAAGAAGGAGAGGCAGGAGGATTCAGTGTTCAAGGCCAGCCTGGAATACATAGCAAGATGCTGTCAACAAAGAAATTAAGAAAAAAAGAAAATAAAATTCAGGCACCAAATCGAACACATGACTTTCCACTGTACTTCTACTTCTTCCTAACCTTTCCTATAAACCATATCCCAGTTGGTCATCATTCTCTTCTCTTCACACTCTATATCATCCCATCAGCAAAATCTACTTCCAAAACAGAGCCCAAACCCATCCACTTATCACTGGCTGAGTTCTAGTACCTAAATACTTTTTCTTAAAGGATGAAGAAGAAAAACTGGTTACAGAGACAGTATACACATAGACAAACTGAACAAAGATGCTTAGAGACATACAAGATACAACTGGAGAAGAGAATTCAGAGCCAGAGAGAAAAGAAGCCATGTGAGAGTAGAAGCAACAGCACTCCAATCTCAACAACCTCTACCATTTGTGTGACTGTGTCTTCAGTTTTTCTATGATAAATAGAATAATATGGGAGGGGGAAAAAGCTTTGGGCTAGTATGTTTGTTTTTATTTTAGTAGCATTTTCAAATGAGCATAAAGAAACAGGGATTTTCAATTTAAAACTTAAGACATATAAGCAGAAGTTAAGCTAGTACATACTGTACAGAGATCTTTATATTGCAGCTTTTGGAATTTTGTATCTGTGTTTCCTGCACATAGTTCCACATAACCAAGGACAACCTGAAATACAGTATTGTGAATTGCTTGGGTGAAGTGCATATGAAGTTGATCCATTGCAGTCTGTGGAAAGAAAAAACATACAGTATAATTTTATGCTTTTAAAATAAGTAATTTCAACAGATTGGAAAAAACACAGGGAAAAATATCTTCATCCATTATAATGATAGCACAAAACCCAGTATTATTCCCAGAATTAACTGCAGTGCTAGGAACTTGCAAATAACCCTTCACATAACCATGACATCATCCTACTCAAGGTTAAGTCTGAATTCTAAACATTGTTCTATGGCTCTGTATTTATAACTCATACTCATCCTGCTCTTTCTAGAAGTATCATGCATAATCATACCTCTGGACCCCCTATGCCATCAGATATTCATTCTCGTACTCATCAGGACATTCTTCAATGGTCACCTTCTGAAAGAAGCTTTTCTGGACTATCCTATGTAAATCAGTACTTTCCAGTCCTCTATTTGCTTATCCTGATATACACTCCTTTGTAATACTTTATTGCCACCATATAGTATCTTCATTTATTTCTTTAATGTCTGCACCCCTCACTACAAAATTATATACATGAGTGCCTATATTAGGTGCCTGGAGCAATAGATCTAGTAGGTACCAATGAATATTTAACAAATGTAAAACAATCTTATGGAGGAAATTAGAAGTCATAATTCTATTTTGGAAGGTCTTTAAACATGTCCCTCAAAATTGTCATATGTCCTTCTTCTTGTAGTTTTTTCCCTATGTACAGCTTAGACATGAAAATAAGGTGTAATAATTAGGATTTTAAAATGTAAATAGAATATAAATTGTTTGGTAAAGCTTTAAATTTCCTCCTAAGAGACAATTTAAGGGAAAAAAAATCTGTCATGCTTAAATATTAAATCAATAAATGTATAATCCTGTATATACAGAAGATGCAATTATCTTTCAAACCATAGCCCTTGAGTTTTTCAAGGAAGCCCTTGGGCTGTAAGACTGTACAAAAGTATATGTTACAAAGGAAATGATGAAGCCCACATTAAGAATCTTATTCTAGGCCAGGCACAGTGGTGCAAACGTGTAATCCCAGCAACTCAGGAGGCCGAAGCAGGATTGCAGGTTCTAGGCCAGAGACGTAACTTAGTGAGAACTTGTCTCAAGATAAAAAATAAAAAATGGGCTGAAGTACAGCCCAGTGATAGAGGACATGAAAGTATGTGTGAGGCCCTGTGTACAACTCCCAAATACCACACACACACACACAGAAAAAGAAGGATCTTGTTCCAGGACCAAGAGCTGAGGTAAATGAACCTACACATCTCTCCCATTGAATGTACTTTTTCTTTCTCTCTTCCTTTCTTGCTTTTTCTTTCTTTTTTTTTCTGTCACTTGTTTTTTGTTTTTATGACATGGAACTCAGAGACTAGACTGGTAACAAACTCATAATCCTGCCTCTAACTCCCTCCCAAGTGTAATACATTTCTCTTTAAATTTACATAAAATTGTGAAAATATTTACTTGGAAAACATTCACAGTTTACAAACTTCTACAATGTCTTAATCACACTTATGTATACTGAGTCTATGTGAACAACCATATTACCATTGTTAGTTCAGCATAAAAATTCATCAAATTAAACTTTTGCAGGATACATTAGCAATAGACATAAGCAAGTATAAAAGGTAACAGATTCCCAATTTAAATAAGAAAAAAAGGAAACACCATTTAAAACTAACCTGTGTTTTCCCAAGTAGTCGATAAGCTTGTTGAACCTTCGTATAATGATTAATGTCAAAATTCTTACAGATTTTGGAAAGAGCTACATCCAATTGTTCCTACGTAATTAAAAGAGGAAGAAATTATTAAAGAATTATGTTTTCAAGACAATGAGAAAACATTAAGATTAATTTCTCAATTACACTTAATATCTATTTACTATCACACTGGATTTCGTGGTCAAAACAAATATAAATAAAATTATAAATAAATTCTAATTATGATTATAATTAAGTTTACTGACATATTAACATTAATTTTTATGCCTTGAAACCCATGTCTAGTGTTTCAAGGGAAAAAAAATAATTTTTTCAAGGAATTTAGTTTTTGTTTTTACTTAACTTTGCATTTCCTCAAGAATCTGCTAAAATCTTACCATGATATGAACTGAATTCACTGGACTATTGAGAAACAATAAAACAATCTTTCTGTAATCACTGAAAAGTAGTTTTTAACACAGCATTGACTCTGAATGTACAGACTTCAAGGTTTAACATTTTACATGTAAATTTGCTTCTTTCTGAGTTTCCATGTCAATGATTTCATTTTTAAATAATGATTTTCTATATAGAATAATATTAAGAGTGAAAAAACACTAAGCACCCAATAGAAAGTCCTCATTAAAAATATTCACAGAACTGTTTACTTTTAGAATTCAGTTGTTTTCCTGATTATCAAATAAATTAACATTCATTCTTATAATTAGCAAATAATTATGTTTATGATCAAAGACTACTTTGATGAAAGGTCAATTGAAAGTACGCTTATCAGGAAAGCAATAAAGTAAAATATCAGAAAGAAGTCAAATAATTCTTATTAAGTTTGTTAAAAGAAATATCCTACTTTGCAAAAATTGCCAAGGAAAGAGGTGAATTCTGACTATAAGTAGGAGGCAAAATAAGGTGTCATGCTCACAATAACATATCTTTTTCTTTCCAGTTTCTAAATTTTTGATGAACTATATGGGATATCTTTAGGAAGTCTAGGAATTCAGTAGCATTTGTCAAGAATCCATAGTTACTCATAAGTAAATTAACTGACAAAACTAAAAAAGAGAAGAAGTTCATAAAATATAATTAAGATGTGGAATGTATTTTAGCTATAATTTACATGAAAAAAGATCTATGACTAACAGTTTGAAGATTTTTTTTCCCTAGAAATTGTGATAGTTTCAAGTACCATTTTGAGGTACCATAAGGCCAAAAGTATTATTATTGTTTACAAGTAGGTTAACATTAACCTGACCACACATGGATATTCCAAATGAAAAACAAAAAATTAATTGTAGTGATCTAGAAACACTGGTAATAGAAAGTCAAACATAATTTTGCACCTGTATGATTCAAAAACCTCTGAAAAGAATGTCATTTAACTTATAATAAAACTCTTACCTCAATTTGCTCTAAAGTGTCCTGCAGCTTTGAATTCAGCTCACTATTAAATAAAACAGTCAGATGTATTTTTCTTTAAAAACTAAGCATGAAACAAAATATATTAGCTGAATAAATAAGCAACAAATACCAACAGTATAAGCAGTAGGAGAAGCTACTGGTTCTATACAGAGTATAATAAGGCAAAAAAGGGAAGTAACAGAAAAAAATTAGAAAGGTAAGTCATTACTTGTAGCAATTGTTGTTGTTGTTAGGTGCCCTCAAGTCATGTCCGACTCATAGCAACCCTCACAGGGTTTTCAATGGCAGATTGTTTTGGGATTGCTTTGGGAGTGGGTTGCCACGTCCTTCTCCCATTTTGCAGTGCTGGGAATTGAACTCGGGACCTCAGAGACTGCAGAGCGGCGCTCTACCAACTGAGCTAAATCCCAGCACTTGCAGCAATAGGATTATGTAAATCCCAGCACTTGCAGCAATAGGATTATGTAAACAGAAAATCCTAAAGAATCTATAGCTAAAAATAAGAACTTAAGAATTAAAAATTGATAATAATTTTAAAGATAAAAAGTGTATCTTAAAAGTAAATTTTCAAAAATATAGTTTCTATATAGTAAGAACAAAGAATTAGAGAATAGTTTTTTAATACTTTTTTAAAAAAACTAAACACCTGGGGTCTAACAAAAACTACACTGTACAATACCAAACTAAGATAAATTAGACTTAAATACACAGAAGCACATATTATGTTTATAGATTAAAATCTTCAATAAAGTTTTCACCAAATTATCTCCTAGGATAACTGAAATTCTAATCAAAATCCCAGCTTCTAAAAGCAGCTTCTAAAATTTATATGAACATTCAAAAGGCTTACAACAGCCCAGAAAATATTGAAGAAAAATGTTAAAGGGTATATACTAAAGGAGGTAAAGGCTTATTATAAAGTTACAGCAATAAAATAGTATTATGCTTCCATAAGGATACATAAACACATAAATAGAGCAAAATGTAAAGAGAAGATGGCCTGAACAGATACTTGACAAAGGAGATCCAGCTCACAACAAACACACTGATAAATAGGCACTTGAATCCATTAGTCATTCAGGAAAAGAAAACCATAAAACACTGTAGCAAACAAGCAGAATGGCAAAAATATACTTTAAAAAATCAAAAATGACATGACCAAATGCTGCCAAGAATGTGGAACCAATGGAACATTCATTCAGTCCTAGGAGGAAAAACTAATATAACCTCTTTGTATCCTAGGAGGAGAAACTGACACAACCATGTCTACTAAAACTCCACACATACCCTGTATTTCTGCAGTTCTAGTCCCAGATAGGCATAATCTTTGCAGCAATATTTATAATAGGCAAAAATGTCAAACGAAATTATTAAAATTATTATATCTTACTACTAAAAAAGTTTGTGAAATATAACCAAAATAAATCAAATCACAAAATATTTTAACAATAAAAGGCTGACTTAAATTGTTTTTAAAATAGTAAGGACAAATGGAAGATATAGTTTAGTATACCAAAAATTTACATTTTTTTACAACTGTTACTTGCTGATTACAAATTTGACTCTAACATTCCTAGCAGCCAGAGCAAACAGGGAGAACTAAAGTACATAATTCCTTGTTCAGAATATAAAAGCACACCAGTAGCTTAAAGCAGGAATGGGGAAGAAGACAAAACAGAGAAACAAAAATCACTTTTGCTGTCAATTAGTCTGGAGAGAACATTGTGCAAAAGTCTTAAAAATGAGGATCTTTTATTTCCAAAAGCTCAATAGCCTTGACAATATTCTTACAGTATATACAATAATGGTGGCTTTTTGCACTTGCACACTGCACATCCTTTCAATGCAAGCTAAGGAGATATCATCATAGGAAGAGACATACAGATACAGACAAAAAGCAATTTGTCAGAAAGTAAAGTAAACATAATGTAAGTACCCAGTTTTTGATGGTCTCAAGAGGAATATGATCCATTTTTACAAATACTATTTATCATAAGCATAGTTTGGATTGAAGTTAAGAACTGGTGAAAGAGTGAACAAAACCATATCTTTTGACAATCAAGAGTATAGGGCTGATAACTTACTAGAGAAATCTTTAACCAGGATTTATATTTGACATACAGCCAAACCTACAGATACAGGATAAGAAAATATTTGTAGGCAAGACTGAAAATTCTGTTTAAAAACATGATTCCTGGATAATTCATATCCAAAAAATAATAAATGAATGAATGAAACAGAATGAGAGTTAAAGACTTCAAAATGATACAACAAAAAGGATGCCCATGAGTGCCTTTGCACTTAGAAAAAATTAATTCTTACTCTCCCCGAAAAAACAAAGGATGAATGGATAAAGAAAATGTGCTATGCAGCAAAAGAAACAATTAACAGTGTAAAGGGAGAGCTCACAAAATGGGAGGAAATCTTTGCTACCTATACATCTAACAGAAGATTAATATCTAGGATATATAAAGAACTCAAGAAATTAATCACCAAAGTAACAAATAAGTTAACAAATAAGTGGGCAATGGGTATGAATACATAGTTCTCCTGAGCCATCAGGGAAATGCAAATCAAAACTACACTGAGGTGGGAGGAAGAAGGGGACAGGGGAAGGACAGCAAAGGGGATCAACATAGCAGGGTAAAGAGGGAAAAAACAAATGCAAAAACACAGGATGCACTTTTATGAAAATCTCATAATGAACCTCACTGTACCGTATACAACTTAAAGAAATCATACTGTATGTCATAAATATGTTCAATTGTCATTATGTATTAACCAAAAATATTTTGTAAGATATTTAAGAAGGTGAAAGTGTTAACAATCACTGTATATATGAGCTGAATTACCATTCTCTACCCCATAAACATGTACAATTAAAATACTAATAAAAAGAAAGAAAATGTGCTACACATGTACAATGGAATACCGTGCTGCCATAGAAAGATGAAATACTGTCATTTTTAATAACATAGATGAACCCGGAGGACATTACATTAAGTAAAATAAGCCAAGCACAGAAAGACAAATACATATTATCTCACTCACATGTAGAATCTAAAAAAGCTGGTCACAATGAAGTTGAGAGTAGAATAGTGATTACCAGAATAGAATATTTGCTATCCCATAAATATGTAGAATTGTCCATTAAAAAGAGAATAAAACATTAAAAAAACAAGTATCTTCTCTCCACAAGATTTTTCTTCTTTCATGTTCTCTGTCTTGATTCAGAGCATCACCATCCACTCAATTCAAGCTGAAAATCCCACATTCATCTTCAACTCTTCCCTGTCTTCACACGTAACTGGTAATCAAATACTGATGATAATACCATTTGTTTCAGTGTTTTCCCTTATCCATATCTACCTATGTCTATACTTTCTCATTCTGTGTTTGAACTCAACACATTATCACTTTTTGTCTAAATTATTATAAGAGCCCCCTAATGAATCTCATATGCGTACAGCCATAGCACTGTAGCATCCGATCCCATCAGATCTCGGAAGCTAAGTAGGGTTGGGTCTGGTTAGTACTTGGATGGTGCTGTAGGCTTGTGAGAAGGACCCAGCAACCCACTCCCAAAAATCAATCCGCCATTGAAAACCCTATGAATAGCAGATAAGTACTGACAATAGAGTTTTGCCTATTGTCCATAGGGTCGCTATGAGCCAGACACTGACTCAACAGCACCAAATACCACCAAAACAATGAATCTCAACATTCAACATACACTCCCTACACATGCATGCATTTATCTGACAAACATCACTAGCCAAACATTGTACAACACCCTCCAAAAACCTTTCAGGCATAACTCTGAGAAGAGGTTTAATTCCACAATGGATTCAGTCAGTATTCTATGTGATTTGGTAGACGACAATGTTTTCAAATAGCTTGTGTGGGAAAAGCTTTGGGCAAGACAAGTACTCCCTAGTACCGTGGGCCCTAAAATTCTCTGCTGTCTTACATCTGGCAGTTTCACATTTAGGTTACCTGCTTGGTTCCTAAAGACAATGAAGTATGTAGCTCTTAACTAAAGCAGAAATAAAATCACATTAATGTCCTGCTTTAAAGAACTTTGATGGTGCCCCATTAAACTAAGAACAAATGCCATAATTAGCCTGGGCTTTGGATATGTAAGACCCCTGAAAATCAGAAATGAAAAATTAATTTCTCATTCACTTTTCAATGCCTATATGTTAGACATATGGACTATGCAATCCGCTGAACTCCAGACTCTCACAACCTCCATTCCCGCACACAATGTTCACAATAACTAGAATATCCCTTCTCTCACTGACAACCACCCATCCTTCCAGGCCCAACTTAAATAGCATCTTCTCTTGGAGTTCCTCCACTATTAACTGCTCTCACAAATTTCATAATGTTCTATTCACAGGACCCTGAATTGTAGTAAGGAAGATCTTATGTCTCTAAGGCACAAGCCTCCAAGAGACTGTCACTTATTCTCCAGTGATTCCCCAGAACTAAACTTACTCCCTAACTTGGAGCAGGTAATAATTATCTACTGAGTCAAATTTGCAATTAAAAATTTCACCCTCATTCCTTTAGCCCTTATTTTCCACCCTAATAACTAAAACTATAGAGAGAAATAGTAGGAAAATGTTTTAGAAAAAAAAGAACCATAGTAAACTGTAGGTTTACAGATACTTTAGCAAGGGAAAAAAATGAACAGAGCTAAAACTAGATCCACTCATCTATCATATAGAGTTCAAAAGATCACCAAAGATGGGCGCCATGGCACACATCTGTAATGCCAGGTACTCTGGGAGGTTGACATAGGATGATCACAGGTTCAAGGACAGAGTTCAGCCTGCACAACCTAGGAGACCCTCTCTCAAAGATAAAAAATAAAAAATGGGTCAGGAGTACAGCTCAGTGGTGGAGTGCTTGGCTACCATGCATCAGGCCCTTGATTCAACGCTCAGTACTACAAAACACATACAGAGAGGCAAGGACAACTGGAATAATGGTAATTCAGAATAAGTAAACATGTCCTTTTAGTTAGCATTTTGAGTTTGGAGGCAAAAGAAATATATATCTAAGTTCACTCACAGATGAGAGTAGTGATTTCTTCAGCTTCACTATTAAAAAATGGGTTTAGTGTTTATAAAATTATTGTAAGTCCAACTGTAGGCTTTATTGCTGTTATTACTTATGGTTAGGTGATTCTTTTTCTATTAACTGAGTTAATGCAAACAATGGTAATATAAATAGTCAAAATACAAAATCTATAAATCAAACAATTTGGTGTTATTAAAAAGGCTTTCAAACTCTACCACAGCAATTTGACAACAATTGGCTACTAATTAAATATACATATATAAAAACAGTGATTAGGGAGTAGACATTAACTGTACAGCTTTTAAAGAAGCTCTTAACTTCCACCTAGAAACGTGAATTTCAGCGATTTCAGTCAATTAATCAAAGTACGTTAAAAGGATCTTCTCCCAAACATTTTGATAAAAGCTTTCATTATGGTCAAAAAAATTACTAGTATCAAGACAGGAAGCTGAAAGCTTTTAAAAGCTATCTACAAGCTGATTAGGATGAACTGAACAATGCTACAGAGCATTTTTGCCATGACCACAGAAAATATTAATGATAACACATCTGTAAATAGTGTTCTTTTAAATAGCTGTTCTAAGACACACACTTACAAAAATTAGGCCTAGAAAGGCTACAAATTAATCAAAATTTTGTATGAATGTGATCTATGAAAAGACAAGATGGTACAAGGATAATTAGCATCATATTGATCTTTGCCTGGTCTGTTACCTACAAGCCATGTGATTTAAGTCAAGTCCCTTAATATCTCGGGGTGTCAGTTTCCTATATAAGGGTGGGCTAAAGTGAAAGATTCGCTTCCTAGTGTTTCATGATTTTATTATTTGCTGGACACCAGTTAATATTACATCTTTGTTTATGGTTCAGGTATGTTCTAAAACTTTTAGAATGAACTGAAGTAAATAGGCTTCTACACTTATTCTGTATGTCGTCGTCATCATTGTTATGTGCCATTGAGTTAGATCTGACTCATAGTGACCCTACATACAACAGAACAAAATATTCCCTGACACTGTGTCATCCTGGCGTTATGTCAGTGTTTTTCTGCTAGTTAAAAGGCTTTCAATGGCTGATTGTTTCAGGAGTGGGCTTTCAGTTCCTTCTCCCATTTTTGCAGTGCTGGGGATTGAACCCAAGACCTGAGAGCTCACAAAGCAGCACTCTACCTACTGAGCCAAACTCCAGCCTTCTGTATGTCATGGTCCCTGAAAATTCTGATGTTTAGATTAGATCTTATTCCAAGGGTTTTAATCTACTCAAGGAAAGCAGAGAATTTATCAACAGATCTCAAAGAAAACCTGATTCTCAAATACTGGGAAACTAAACCAATAACCCTGAGGTAATAGCAAGTGTTCATAGTACCTTTCAAACCAAGTCTGACTCAATTTTAACAGAATTTCTAAAACAATTTTGGACCTAGCCTGATCTCTGTCCACAAAGGCCCAAGGCAGGTATCATGATGTACACCTATAATACCAGTGACATGGAAGACTGAAGCAGAAGGACTGCAACTTATCAAGACCCTGTCTGAAAATACAAAAAGTGGGGTGTGGTGGGGGTACAGTTTAGTGGTAGGGCACTTGCCTAGCATGTGTGAGGCCCAGGGGAGGGGACATGGGGAAAACAAGGGGATAAGAGGAAGGAAGAGAGAGGAGGTGGAGGAAGGGGAGGAAGGGGAAGAGGGGAAGAGGGAGGAAACAACCTCAAGGATGATCAGGATGATTACAACAATAATGCTTCCTGACCTAACCTAGAACACAATCACTCAGAATAAAGCTCACAACCCATCACTAAGGATACTCAATGTTTCAAACATCTGCAGACCTTATGAATTATAATTCTAAAGCAAAGATCAGCGTTCATGGGCCTATCCAGCCAGATTATGTTTCTAAATAAAGCTTTATTAAAACACAGCCATATCCATTTGTTTTCATATCATCTATGGATTTTATTAAATAGGTGCAACAGAGAACTTATGACTTGCAAAACCCAGAATATTTATTATAAGGACCTTTAAAGACAAAGTTTGTCAACCCTGTGCTAGAGTTTACCAGACCTTTTAGTTGGTCAGATAAACTTTAAAGAAAAAGTGATTTATATGTGCATATCTCAGATAATTGAGCAATGTCTCACATTTTCCTGAGAAAAAAATTTGTTTCTATCATATGTATGGTCTAAATTAAGAATATTCTGAAATATAAAAGTTTCCCACCCATGTACCCTACATCAAAACCAAAAAAAAATTCTTAGAAGTAAATGTAATAAAACAAGACAAAGAAATATACAAAAGAAGAATATGATATAAAAAAGACAGAAACTGAGTAGGACCTAAAAGGAAGGTGAAAATGTTCAATAGAAATTGAATATAGAGGGGCCGGGCATGGTGGCTCACGCCTGTAATCCCAGCGGCTTGGAAGGCAGAGGCAAGAGGATCACAAGTTCGAGACCAGAGGCAGTCTGCGTAATTTAGCAAGACCTTTTCTCAAAAAGTAAAAAAATGGGCTGGAGGCACAGCTCAGTGGTCCAGCACTTGCAGAGCATGCAAGCACAAGACCCTGCGCTCAACCCCCAGTACTGGAAAAAAAAAAAAAAGAAAAAAAGGAAATTGAATATAGACCAATAGATCCTGATTTTGACAAGGATTAGCTTTGCTTTTAAAATCCAATCTCTCCACTTAGTTCTGCAATTAATATTTATATAACCAAAATGCAGTAAATTATTTCTATTAGGTTAATATTTAAGAGGTATACAACTGAAAAAGCACAGAAGATTTAATTACAGTTGCAAAAAGAATATTATAAACTTGACCAAATAAAAATAACATTTTCACTAATAAAACCTGGAAGGCAGAGAAAATTAAGGGAAGCATATCAAATTCTTATCTCTTACTAATATTTTATCCTGAGGAGTAAATAGATGGGGTATCAATAGACAATTACAGAGATAAATCAGGAAAAGATATTTTAATATAGTACTTAAAATTATAATGAAATCTACTGAGAAAAAATAAGAGGCTATAAAAGTGGTTTACTCCAGGGACTAATAAATAGAATGATTGTTGGACAGAAAAGAAATCATTACCTTAACTTTAAGACCTTTTGTTAAATATTAAGGTTTTTTCCATGTGCAGATTATTTTACTTTATTTTCAAACAGCACCACATGGAAGAGGGAGGTAGAGAAAACCAAATGAAAATAAAAGATGAGGAATACAGGGGGTTTCAAGAGTAGCATGGTATCAATAACTTGGTCTAGGTAGATCAAGAAAAAGGCTCGGAGTGAAGACTAGCTGAGAAAGCTGGTGACCCAACAGAAGCATTCGTTGTTCACACTACTCAAGGCACTATCCTAGTGGTCTCTGGCCTAAGCCTAGAGAAAGAGAAAGCAACTATATCTTCTCAGAAAGGCATTAAAGGAACAAAAGTCCTCTGTACAGGTGTATATTTAGCTAAAAACTGTTCTTCTGTTATAGGACTTAAGTTCTGCAATCTAAAATATTCGTAAAGCAGCCAACATACTTTAAAGATCATGAAAAATTAAATACTTTTGTCTATGTTAAAAGTACAGTATTCAACAAGCTAGTTCTGATAGAAAACTTCCCAGTGCACAATACAGAATGTTCTCAGGTTCTGCCACGTAATTTCTCATAAATAAAATAAGAGATAATAAAGTAGCAAGGCTTTTCAGAATAACTTTTCTTGAATTTAGATAAATTCCAAGTGAAAAAGAAATTAATGCTTCATTCACAGATCCACTGTAACATCAACACATTCTGATTCTTATTCCCAGTTAATTCCATCTATATGACTCCCTGTCAATCAACTCAAGAATTTTCAAATAATGTAAAAACATTTTCTGTCAGTCATAAAAGTGAACTAAACTGGTAATACAGTTTCTTTTATTGAAGAAGCTAAAACACAGCACATCTTAAGAAGACACAAGGTAGAAAAGCAGTACCAGGTTTTTCATTTTGCAACCAACCAGGTGCATCATACTACTCGGCACTGCGTGTACTAAGCTACACAGTGATATAATCTGGGATTTACTAGACACATAGGCAATGCTTCTTTATACAGAAGCAAATATGTGAATTCTGGTTTCCCAACTTTCAGAATCATAAGAGTCAGTCCTAAATTGTCCCATATAATCTACTCCAAGTACCTCTCCTTAGTCCACAATGTCTCTGCCCTCAACTAATAACCTTATTTCTAATAAAGAAGTGATGTGGCTGGGTAAGAAAAGAGGAACACACAACCTACCAAGGAAAATTTAAGACCAGGTTGAGCAGGTACATTGTGTATATAAACTTGCTTGAAACAAACAAAAAAATTATGCCAGAATGTAGAAATGCTCCACAGAGTGGTTCTCTTAAAGGAAATTTCTAAGGGAAATATATTTATGATTCTCTAGTATTTGAAAAGAATGAAAGGAGAATTAAATTTTTAAAAAAGAATGGAAATTCAACTGGAAATTAATTATTATTCCTAAGATTACCAGGGTGGCAAATGATTTTTTCACTGTGATTCACTCAGGTCCAAGTAAAGGCTAAATCTTGTCCTTGGCTAAATTACACAAGTTCAGGTCAATTAACTGATTTGTTTAAAGTGCTGACGGATCCTGTTTGAACAGGCCCAACTCTAGAGCTCAAAAACAGGAACAATATTGTGTTTAGAAGACCAGAGGAAAAAGAGCAAAAGAAAAAAAAAAAAAAAAAAAACAAGCATGTGAGCTAACCCTAATCAATAAGGACAAAAATAAAAAGGATATTAGAATAAAGTGGCTTTCATCTTTGTGAACTTAGCCTGTCCCATATTATAAACTAACCCTATCCCTATATTTTACATCATATTACCTAAAAAAGAAGTGTTCTTATTATATGTGCAATCTAACCAACTGAATCATAGAAACAAAGTGAAATAGTGGCTACCAGCAGGTAGGGTATAGTGAAATGGGAAGATAATAGTCAAAGAATACAGCATCAGTAACACAGAGTAAGTTTAGTCTTTTTTTAAAAGAGCTACTGGTAAAATAGACAAGATAAGTTTGATTTCTTAAAGATCTATCACATGGCATGATGAATACAGCTAATAACTTAGTATTGTACATTTCACTATTGCTAGGAGAGTAAATCTAATGTTCTCACCACAAAAAAGGTCAAATATTTGAGGTGATAGGTAGGTTCATTTGCTGTTTTAATCATTCCATATTGTACTCAGAAATCATGATGTCACTTTGTATTCCATAAAAATGTGTAACTATAATTTGTTAACACATAATTTTAAAAAATATATGTCAACCTAAAGCTAAATAAATAAATAAAATTTTAAAATAATAGAAAGAGAGAAGCAAACTTATGCTTTCTCAACTAGGAACAAAAGGGTAAAATGACAGGAGAAAAGAAAAAAGGAGTGACATCAGACAGGATGCATGGTGGCTAACAAAGCACACAGGTCTGGTACATGCAGGAAAACTGTTGGCAGAGGAGCCATCATCACCATCAAGCAGCTCCAACCAATAGCTCTGCTCTCTGAGACACCCACCATCACTAAATTACCAAGTTAAAAACACAAATCTAACGGTTTGCCTGAGAAACCCAAAGTGAGTTCCTATTACAATGACTTCCTTGAGACATGTGAATGTGTTTAAGATGTTGTTGTTGCTGCTAGTTGCTGTGGAGTAGGGTTCAACTCTTAGCCACCCTATATACAACAGAAGGAAACACTATCCAACACTGTGCCCTGCCCAGCACACATCAGTGCTTCTTTGCTATTCATAGGGTTTTCAATGGCTGATTGTTTCAGGATTATTTCAGGAGTTTGTCTGTGATGTATTTCTATCTATTCATAGAGAAAGACCACTTTTCTTACTGTTCCATGTATCACTAATATATGTAAACACAGCAAGCTTCCTACATACTATGTTCCCTAAAGTAAAGCAATTATTAATCTAAATCATCTATATAGCTCTCTCAATTTCATACTTTTTACCATGTCTGATAATTACAGCCATATCTCCTCCACTTATCACTACTACATTAATGTAAAAGGGCTCAGAAGCAGCTTCATGTTAACTTTAAAAAGCCTAAATAAGATTTTCTTTCAGATATTTTTACAGCCAGTTCTCATCATATAAGATATTTACTTTAACACAGCTAAAACAGAACTTTTAACTAACAGAAAATAGTTTCAACAGTTAACCTGCTCTCTCAATTTCCTGCCACCAGAGTCAATCCATGCTATAATCACTTCAAAGTCTTAGTATATTATGTTCTCTTATTCTCAACTTCTCACTCTTCCTCATCAATTTTTAAATATTCAAGTTTCTTCCTCTTAATTCCACATCTCTCCTCTTCACAAAATTCCTTTATCTCATACTTCAACCAATTCCCACCAAATATGTCCCCAAAAAGGTAGACTATGACTTTTTTGTAGCTACCAATCCCATAGGTAGATATTTTCAGTCCTCATTTTGTTTGGCATGTCTGTAACAAAGGTTTCATTCATGTGTCCTATCCAGAGTTTCCTATCCATAGCCCCTTATACCTTGGCCTAACATTCCCTGCCCCTCTTTTTCAAGTACTTCTTAGTCTTGATCCCCAAAGGAGAGCTAGATTCCAATGCTTCCTTCTCTCTCAAGCCCAAGTCTACTTGTGTCTCCTTCAGTGCAAGTCTTTCTTGATAGATAATGTTCTCTATAAAACCAAGGATTTATATTGATTACAGTGTGTATGGTTCATCTCTATAATATCAATTTCCAAGCAAAAGACCTGGTAAATTTACCTCAGTAAATACACAACTACCTCAGTTATTCCCACCCAATAAACAAGGTGTTACCTCTTCAACAGATGTACCACAAAATGAATTAAATGGATGCTACATTATTTCCCCTCCCCATTTCCCACCTTCACTCCCCCTGCTGATTCCTTCCCCCTTCCTTCTATTCTGTTTACATTTTCCCTTCTATATGTATATGTGGGAAAAAATATGGGAAATGAAAGAAAAAAATCAATGAGAATATAATCGATTCATGATTGCATATGATTTTTATTACATATTAAATTCCTATTTTTTTCTCTTTTTGTTCTATAAATTATGTAATGTGATGAAAGTGTAACCAAAAGTGGTGAAATCATTGCATAATGGATATAGCATGTGTTATTACTCCATATCCAACCAACATTTATAAATAAAGGAAAAATAAAAAATAAATAAATAAAATAAACGGAAGTTACATGTTTCTTCAGAACCAAGAACATCTTGCTAGAAATTCCCAAGTACATTCAAAATATTAGAGCTAATTTTTTATTTACTTAATCTAATAAGAGTAAATGATATCATCAAGTTTTTAGAAATGTCAGTTAATTACTTTCAGAATTGCCAAAATGGAAATACTACAGGTACTACACAACTATGTATATCCTAATCAAATAAAAAGTATGTTACTGCAAGATCCCCAAGAAAAAATACAGTTTAAACAGAATCTCTAGTTCTTATCCTACACTTAACAAAGACCTATGAGAGTATATTAAATGAAGAAAATAATCCAAACTTGCATTAATGTTTTGCTCTATCATAATCCTTTTGTTTTTCAGAAACCAGCAGTCAATATCTCTAACATCAATGAGTCATACTACTGACTGCCAGAATTTCCACACAGGAGGAAAAAAGGAGCTGCATTCTGAGACGGGTAAGGATTTAATTTGAAACTGGGTTTTCTTGACAAGTATACTATCTTACTTAGATTGTATGTTTATTCAGGAAAGCTTTGGAAGAATGATGGGTATTACACCCGGAGATTACACCCTCCTTAGTACTGCTGCAAATAATGCAAACCCTTCATTTTAAGCAAACCAAAAATCTACTAATAAAATTAAAGCTAACAGCTAAAGAGGTAGCAGCCATTTTTGCATTGTACATTTTATAACTGTGCAATTTAAACAAAAGATATAATGCACTAAACATAAAATCACTTAAGTATTACAAAGATGATTATTACATAAACTGAAATCATATTTAAATTTTTCAAAAGATTAATCATAATGAGCCAAATACTTGAAATGTCTGGATCTTAAAAACAAGCTGAAATAATAGTCTCAATATTTCTATGATGGGTAAAGTTAAGGAGAAGAATTTCCAAGAGATGCAATGGAATGTGAGCAGATTTATTCTTGTCTATTACTCTATAAAAATGATATCAATCAGACTACAAAGAATATTAAAAAAAAGAGCTCCAATGAAATGATAAAAATAGGAAGGATTAAAAAGCACTTGAACTTTCACACCCCAAGAACTATTATTTATACTTAAGTGTACTCCCACCTATGAACATGAATGTTAAAGCTAGACCACAGGACTTCATATTAATATTTATTAACCTTATATGTTATACAACCCCTACAGAAAAAATACTGACAGTAGAATCAGCTTTAAATTTTTCTTATTACCATACCTTATACAACTGTAATGTTTAAAAGTGCTGGCAGCTTTCTGACATTCCAAGCATAATTGAATAGCTCCTGGATAGTCTTCCTCCTTAAGATAACAAAGGAAGTCATTAGACCAGAAACATTTTTCTTAAAACTCCTGATAAAAGCAAATCTCTGTTTGTACTCTAATCAAAGTTACAGAGTCAAAATATTTTGATTCCTCTTAAACAAAGATCAGAACACCAATGATAGGTAAATAAAATACAAAGGGGGAACTAATTTCAGGTCTAAAATATATGCAAAGAAAAAAATATTTAAACTATTTTGTTTCCTCAAAAATACAGTAACTTCCCTCTGAAACCATGACTTATTGATAAAGTCTATATAGAACTAGAAGCTGCTTCACTGGGAAGGTTTTCTTCAAATTTTAACATACCTTCTTTCAGTAATGTTTATATAAAATGATCCAAAACAATGTATTCTATTTATAACCGAGACTCAACAGTTCTACCACAAAAAAAAAAATCAATAAATTTTTTATTTATTTATTTACTTTTTTTTTTTTTGCGGTACTGGGGGTTGAACCCAGGGCCTCGCGCCTGCATGTTCTGCAAGTGCTGGACCACTGAGCTGCACCCCCAGCCCATTTTTTTTAACTTTTTTTGAGACAGGGTCTCGCTAAGTTACAAAGACTGCCTCTGGTCTCGAACTTGCGATCCTCCTGTCTCCGCCTCCCAAGCTGCTGGGATTACAGGTGTGCGCCACTGCGCCCGGCCCATCAATAAATATTTCTAAAGAAATAAATTTAGGGAAAAAGTAAAATATTAATCAATAACTGTATGGTTCAGATCCTGGGCTTCAAACCTGTGAAAAATTGATTTCAGGTTTTTAAATAATAAGACAAAAACAAACAAAACACAATAAAAACTGAACCTAAACACAATTTTTCACTGGGTTTGGGCTCAGATTCAGGTTCAAAAAATATTTTAAAAATTCTTGAGCCAGAGGGGTTCAGGGTTTGAGTTTGAGTTTGGGTTGAAGCCTTACCATCTATACACAGGAATTAAACCCAAATCCAAACCTAAACCTAATTTTTTGAGGGTTTAAAGCCCTGTATCTGAAATGTTCCCCAAAGGCCCATGTGCTAACTGCTTGGTGGCCAACCTGTGGTGCTACTGGGAGATGGTGCAACTTTTAGGAGGCAGGGCCTAGTTGAAGGAAGTAGGTGACTGTGAGCATGCTCTTGAAGAGTATATTTGCCACCCCCAATCACTCCCTCCCAACTATTCCTGACCACCATGAGGTGAGCAGCTTTCCTGTGCCATGCCCTTCCACCATGATGTACTGCCTTGCTACAGGCCCAGACACAACACAGCAAAGTGACTATGGACTGAAACGTCTGAACCCTTCAGCCAAAATAAATCTTTATTCCTTTAAGTTGACTTTTTCAGGTATTTTGCCACAGCTACCAAAAACTAACACAATAACTTCACATTATTTTATCACCTAAATATCTACAGTCATGCCACCTTGGTGTTGGATCCCATCTAATCTCAGAAACTAAGCAGGGTTGGGCCTGGTTAGTCCTTGGATGGGAGACCACCTGGGAATACCAGATGCTATAGGCTTGGAATAAGGACCAGGCAACCCACTACCAAGAAAACAGTCAGCCATCAAATAGCCGGTGGGTAGCAGAGAAGCATTGTCAGATACAGTGACAGGCATGGCACAGTATCAGGTAATGTTTTATTCTGTTGTACATAGGGTCTCTATGAGTCGGACCTAACTAGATGGAACCTAACAACAGCAAACCAGTAATTTAATGCCAAATGAATATTTCATATGGATCTCTTAAATCCTGGTTAATAGTAATAGTTTAGAAGTAATACAATAACTATACAGAAAACCACAAAAAATTTCCCTATGCTCATACCTAAGTTCAACAGATATAATTCAAACCATAGGGATGCTGAGATAATGACAAAGTACCTACCCCAGTGAGCTCAAGTATTATGGTTTTCATAATATTTAATATTGCATTATGCTTTGACAAACCTTATTATGACAGAAGTAGACAGAGAATGCTAACAAAGCATCAAGAGAAACAGATGGCTCACTCACAAAAACAATACATGAGATACTAAATACGATGAAAATATCACAGATTCCATAACTCACTTATTATTGTTTGTGGCCTTAGTGGTGGGTGCATAAATTTGAATAATACTCATATTAACTGGCCTTCCTTGTAGGTGTATAGATATTATTCTATCATTGACAGCATTGTTATACTTCAGGACAGATCTTCAGATGTCTTTTTTGATGATGAATGCAACACTATTTCTCTTTAATCTGTCATTACAGACATAGTAGACCATATGATTATCTGATTCAAAATGACCAATACTAGTCCATTTTAGCTCACTGATGCCTAGAATATTGATGTTTATATGCTCCATTTTCCTTTTGATGATTTCTAATTTTCCTAGATTCATACTAAGTATATTCCACATTCCAATTATTAGTGGATATTTGCAGTTGTTCCTTCTCATTTTGAGTTGTATCACATCAGCAAATGGAGGTCCCAAGGGCTTTACTCCATTCTCGTCATTAAGGTAGGCTCTACTTTGAGGAGGTAACTCTTCCTCAATAGTCTTTTGAATGCCTTCCAACCTTGCGGGGGGGGGCTCATTTTCCAGCACTGTATCTGAAAATATTTCTCTGTTGTTCATAGGGTTTTCAATGGCTGATTGTTTGGGGAGTGCTATCTCCTTCCCCCTAGTCTGTCTTAGTCTGGAAGCTCAGCTGAAACCTGTGTCCCGTGAGTGACACTGTTAGTATCTATAATACCAGTAGCATAGCTTTCAGCATCACAGCAACATGCAAGCCCCCACAGTACAGCAAACTGACAGACAAGTGAGGGCCACAACTCACTACTATATGTTAAATGCAAAAGATAATTCTATTCCTATTTGGATGCAGTGCAACCAAAAGATTGAAGTTATTACTACAAAGTAAATTATTTCCCAAATAAATTTGTTGTTCTAAATCAACTAGATATTATGTTGACAGAAAAAGGCCCTACAGCAAGTCTCTTTATTTGTTTTAAAATGCTCCTTACAGCATATACCAATCCAAGAAAAGATGTGAATTTTGTCCACTATAAGTTTTCTATGTAATATTAATTTAGTATCATCAAAATCTCAAGCCTTGTTAGCTTACCTCCAGCATTTCACTTAAGCGTACATCTGTTCTTTGCTGAAAAAACAAAAATCAAAGGTAAAATCTGTTTCAACCACAAAGCTAAGTTTTAATTTTTAAAAAGTGACCTGCATATACCAATGTTTTTATAGTTCTCAGAGATTTCAGAAGTCCAATCAGCAACTGACGTTTCCTTTGATTTGCAAGAAGGCCTAAACTAGCTTGAGTAAAACCTTCCTTTGCAATATTCAAGTGTCTGCAAAAGTGAATAATAAATAGTTAAAATTTTCTAACAGAACAAGAATATTGTCCACATAGGACAATTAGACAATTAATGAGTTAATGACTTGGATATCTATTGGGGATTATGGTAACTACTTGAAAAATTACTCATTCTAAACCAGCATTACTCATACATGGTGGATGAACTAACGCCCTGAACAAACTGTTTTTGGTGTTGATAATAAAAATACACAAATTAAGAATAAGCATCTATAAACTTAGTATAAAAGTTAACCAAATAATTTTGCTTTTTGAATCTAATAATAAAAACTTTGGCACTGAATTATGTATCTTTTGCTCTTTCATTTCATTTTCCACATAATCTGTTTCTATTACATCTTACAAAAACAGCCTGTGATAGGTTGGGGGAAAAATAAACACCAGTCCTTCACTATGAATAGTTTAGTAAGCACCTATGAACAGCACAGAAGCAATGTCAAATACAGTGCCAGAAAATGAGCCCCTAAAGTTGGAAGGCATTTAAAAGACAACTATGGAAGAGTTGCCTCCTCAAAGTACAGTCAACCTTAATAAGGGGAATGGAGTAAAGCCCTTGGGACCTCCAGGTGTTGGTGTGGAACAACTCAAAATGAGAAGAAACACAGTGTCTGCAACAATGGGCTTAATCATAAAAAAAGATCATGTGCATGGCACAGTACCTGATACTGTTTCATTATACATAGCATTACTATGAGTCAGATCTGACCCAACAGCACCTAACAACAAATCTAAACAATATAAAAACAGTATTTTCTTAACCTATAAGTAGATTTGTAGCTATTTCCCACATGCCCTCTTTGCACTGTTTTTAGATCATAATGTATTTTCACTTAATGAATGGCATTGTACAAACTATATCCATAATTTTAACAATCAAGTATCAATGATAGTTTTCACAGATATTCTTGAAATATTTGCCAGCTTGGAGAACAAAATATCATTGAAGGCAATACCTCCTCCCATTTGTGCAGATAACTGCAGCTAACTGAAGACCTGTCTGCAATGAAGTAACTCTTTCAAGTTCCTGTGGAAAGATTAGGTGCAGGTTATTGTTTGATGCATCTTCTTCTTTCCTACTCATATGGTACTCTAACAAAAACTCTAGTGGGTTTCAAAGAAAAGCCTGCCTAGAAAACAAAGTAGCAACAAAAATACCCAAATCTGAAAACTGTTAGTATATTTTCAAAAAGTTATTTAAAATAACTACGTTCAATTGATTTGTACAACAGATGACAAAATATTTAGTCAGCATTGCTTGTAAGGAAATCTAGACACAATCTGTTTCAAACAGGACTAAACAAATACCAATAATACATCCATTTACATGTTTCTACTCAGCAGAACTTCATAAAGTAATAAAGATATGACAGATATGATTTCTATTTGCTAGGATGCTTGGACAATGAATGCCCTGATCTGAACTCTGCTAGACAAGGCAATGGATTTTGAAGGTTCTCTTTTTCTAAGAAAACAGATTCAGCTAGACAGCTCCAATGTTATCTTATTTTAAAGCCAGATTGTTATACTGCCATTAAACCAGATTATTATATTGCTGATCTATGTATTTGTTACAAAGTTTATGAAAACAATTTTCACTGGTTCCTCTGAAGCTTAGAAAACCAAAGACATCATTTTAGATTCATATATTAAAAACTTTCACTTCTTCATTTTGGTAAATTGTCCTAAATTAAATAAAAACACATACTTCCACACCCCCAAAAACCCCCCATACATACACACATACATACACCATAGAGTCAGTATGTTGCTATGAAACTAAAGACAAAAGGATAATTATAATATTTTAACAGTTTCAAGTGTAAGTCATTCAATCATTTTTTAAATTTTACCATAAAAAATAACAATATTATCCTACCTTTACATAAGCAGGTTGTTTTTCAAGGATTAAATCAGCTACTTTCTTAGAGACCTGTAAGAACATATAATCAAATTAAAGAAATTTTTAAAAATTTTTATATTTAAAATATTTAAATTTTAAACTTACATTTATATCTAAATTTTATATTTAAAATTTTGGCCAAGACTACTCCATAGGATGGGACTGGGTTTGGCTCAGTTGGTAGAGTGTTGCTTTGCAATCTCTGAGGCCCTGGGTTCAATCCCCAGGACTGCAAAATGGGAGAAAGACCTGGTAATCTACTCCCAAAAAATAATCAGCCATTGAAAACCCTATGAATAGCAAAGAATCACTGACACAGTGCAAGGAATGGCAGAGTGTCAGGGCATGTTTCATTCTGTTGTATATAGGGTCACTATGATTTGGACCTAACTCAGCAGCACCAAACAATAACAATATTCCATAGGTCTTCCTAATAACTTCTAAAGCAGCTATTGGAATGCTATGGCCATATGCATTTCCCTAGGTAGAAATTGCTAAAAGAGGTAGCATAATAAACACTTGTGCTGTAGTAGCTGGACCTTAACCAAAATTCAATAAATGGTCATTATTAATATTAATAATATGAGTATCATTATCTGATTACATGAATAGCAATAAAAGTACAACAATCTTTAACTATGTAGGATATGATTTTAAAAGATGAATTTGTTAAGACAAACTTTTTTCCCAATACTGGGAGGGTGATCCCAGAGCATCACACATGCTTTTTGCAAGCCCCCCACCACCAGCCCATTTTTTACTTTTTATTTTGAGACAGGGTCTCACTATGTTATACAGGCTGCCTCTGGCCTCAAACATGTGATTCTCCTGCCTCTACCTCCCTAGTCACAGGGATTACAGGTATGCACCCCTGTGCCTGGCTAAAACAAACTCTTTAATCATCTGAATTTATACACATAATCTCGGGGAAATAGAAAACCTGCTGTACCTTTTAGAACCTATGCACCACATAAAAAGACAAACAAGTAGTTTGATCCCCTACTTCTAAGAAGTTAAAGATACATGGTTTTTGAAATGCTGCGAAGCTATTTATGGTTTTATTCTTTAATTCAATGACTAATATTAATGTATGTAAGTTATAGGGCTGGGATTTAGTTCAGTTGGTACAGCACCACTCTGAAGTCTCTGAGGAGTTCAATTCCCAGCATTGCAAACATGGGAGAAGGACGTGACAATCCACTCCCTGTGGCAATCTCAAAACAATCAGTCATTGGAAATCCTATAAGGGTCACTATGAGTCGGACATGACTCGAAGCATCCAACAACAACATACAAGTTATATAATGATTTTAAACATGAGGCACTTATTCTATAATTTCTGGGACTCTGCCAACTACACTACAGAGATACATCTAGCAAAAAGCATGGCACACAGAAGGTATCCAGTGAGTGCCTGCTCAAGGAACAATTGTTTCCCCTTCCCCAGGCCAAATAAGAACAAAACACTGCATGCAAATTAAAGTACTGCATTAATCCCTTCACATTGTTTTAATCTGTGCGAAACATCTTTAAAATTATGTGAATTATCTTCTAGATACACTGATCATTTTGTCTAGAGATTCCATTAAGATTAGAAAAATCAAAATTTAAATAGCATATAGAATTCAATTAATGAGAAAAATCAATGTTAATCCTTAATATCATCTGAGAATTCCAAAGATTCCAAAGGCTGTCTAACTATAGCTGAATTAAGATAATATAACCCTTTTAGGAAAAAGTAAAGTAGGAGCCATGAGAAAATGAAATCAGCAAGCTCTAACTCTATACCATCTATTTTCATGTCCATGAATTTATGTATATTTGCACAAACAGAACCCATCTACATTTACTCAATTGGGTTTACAAAAATTAGATGATGTAGTTATTGTTAGCCTGCACTGTACCAGGCAGTGTACTAAGTGTTTTTTCTACATTAGGATGCATTTCTACATTTAGGACTCATGACAATCCACTGAAATGGGTTCCATACTTCCTCCTTTCCATGATGATCAATCTTAAAAGTAACTCACCCACACTCCCACAATTAGTAAATTGCAAGGTCAAGACTCAAGCCCTGTTGTTGTTGTTGTTGTTGTTGTTGTTGTTGTTGTTGTTGTTGTTAGGTGCCATGGAGTCAAATCAGACTCATAGCAACCCTGTGTACAACAGAACGAAACACTGCCTAACATTGTGCCATGCCTGGCACTATCATCACTGCTTCTCTGCAATATAGGGTTTTTAATGGCTGGCTGTTTCGGGAGTGGGCAGACAGGTCTTTCTCCCAAGCCTACAACACCCGGTATTCCCAGTACTCATCCAAGTACTAACAAGGCCTGACCCTGCTTAGCTTCTGAGATCTGACAAGATTGGATGCCAGGGTGGTACAGCTGCTGACAGACTCTGACCTAAATTTATCAATTGCAAAGTCACCATGTTACATGGCCCTTGTGATGGGGCATGTTTCCTAAAGAATACTATTGCCTGAGGTACACATATAGAAGAGTACTTATTCAAATATTGTGAAGACAGGAGAGGGCAAAATATGCCACCACCCACTGAAATCTAATTCTCTAAAAACACAACACATTTTTAGTCCATAACCCCTAGATCTCAAGTCTCTTCTGCCCAAATCCACTCCACACCATTGCTACTGCCAAGGAAATCCTAGCACCCTCTGAGACCTCTGGGTACAACACACAAAAAAAGAGAAGAATATATTCTCCTTGCTTTGCAGATGTATTACTAAAAATCACACGAAGTTCAAGTAGATTTAAAAAACGATTACTATTATTAGTATTGTTCTTCTACTTTAAAAAAGTGAACACATCTACCATTAAGTTTCTACAGTGAATTGCATAAAAGTTCAGTCTAACATGAGGAAAACTATAAAATCACAGAATTTTACAGTATTAGAGGAAATAAAGGCCTAACCTACCACTTTGCTGGTCAAACCAAAGAGACTGAGTGAGGTTAAATGGCCTGCCCAATGCCATAATTAAATTATGACTCCAACTCAGAGTTTCTGAATCTTAGTACTACATTTTCTTTGGACTTATTTCAACTAGAAGTGGGGAACTTTATTGTGAGATAAAAATACTACACTACAAAATTATGGGTAGGGAAGTCACGCACACAAGAGTCCAAAGGTACTTACAAACCTGAAAACAAGTTCTAAGTTCTTTGACCACATTTAGGATTCCAGAAAGAGAACTCCAAGCTCTAGAAGCAAATCTATCAAAGCAACATGAAGTTTCGCACAGGTATTAAAACTTTAAAATAAATGTATCATTTGCCAGGCACCATGGCACCCATCTCTAATCCCAGCGACTCAGGAGGCTGAGGCAGGAGGATCACAGATTTGAGGACAGAGGCATCCTTAGCAAGACTTTGGTCAAAATACAAAAAATAAAAATAAAAAATGCACTGGGGGTGCAACCCAGTGGTAGAGCATTTACAAAGTATGTGTGAGGCCCTGGTTCACCCCCAACCACTGCAAAAAACAATAAAAAAATGAAAAACAAAAATGAATGTATCACCTGAGTTATTCATGTTAAATAATTCTATTTGTCTATATGTTAATATATTAGTTAAAACAATGAAATGTGCAAATATTATACTTCTGTTGTGTTTCACTTACAGTTTCACAGAAAGAAATGCTTTTTACTTACTGCAGCTTGCTGTTGTTTCAATTTGTCTCTGTATTCCTCTAAGTCTTGCAAGTTGAGAACAGGTGGAAGTTTCTACAGAAAAATAATAAAATTAAAATTAAAATTAAATTGTTTGTCTTGGTTTTATTTACCTGAACACTTCTATCTATTGAACTACAATCTGTGCATATAAAAATCTGTGCATTTCCCTCTATTGCTCCTGTTCTCAAATTTCTCTCACTAGACTCAAGCCACAAAAGCCTACATATCTATCTTAGCCCTCTACTTTCAACCCTTACCCAGCCTTGCTACTCCCATTGCTGCTGCTCTGACCTCTGGGAAATCTCACTACCATTGAGGGGCCTGGTCCCTAGGCAGAAACACAGTATTTCCGTGACTTGTGCCAGGAACATGAGGAAAGTCCCTATCCCTAAACCCACATTCTACCAACCACCCCTACTTGTCTACTATAGAACTCAATCTAGATTTTCCCTTGGAACACTATGAATGGAAATTAAGAATTGTTGTTGTTGTTAGGTGCAGTCAAGTCGTGTCCGACTCATCGCAACCCTCATAGGGTTTTCAATGGCAGATTGTTTCAGGATTACCTTGGCAGTGGGTTGCCACATCCTTCTCCCAATTTTTGCAGTGCTGGGAATTGAACTCGGGACCTCAGAGACTGCAGAGCGGTGCTCTACCAACTGAGCTAAATCCCAGCCCGAAATTAAGAATAGTACCACACTAATAGTTGTTGGACTACATTCTGGATTACACTAGCTTTAAGAGGACAGGATGGGAAGCTAACAAAAAATGCATATAATCATATATGCAGGGAAACAAATTTCCAAGTCTCAGTCGACTGATTGATGAAACAAACAACAAAGTTAGTCAATCTGAACTCATCCTGACATTTCATCAATGAGTTGGGAACTGACTGACTTTGTGGTTACTGTGTATAAAGTACGTATGCACACTGCATATGGTTTTGTCTAAAACCAAATTTTACTATTTTGACTTTTTCTTTGAAGCTCCTACAAATGTAAGATGTTAAAATATCAGTACAGTAAGCCTTATTACATAGGGGCTTTTTAGCCTAATAAACATGATTAAAAGCCTCAGAGCTCTAGCCAGGCATGCTGGGGCATGCCTATAGTCCCACCTACTCAGAAGCCTGAGGTGGGAGGATCAGCTGAGCACAGGAGTTCAAGACCAGCCAGGGAAAAATACCAAGACCCTGTCTCAGGAAAAAAAATAAAAATAAAAAAGAGGAGAGGGAGAGGGAAAGGGAGAGGGAGAGGGAGAGAGAGAGGAAGACAGACTGACTCAGAGCTTTTCTAAATGTATTTAGGCAATATAAAGTAGAATAGAAGCAGCACACTAGCATACTGGATACTAACACCTGAAAATCAAAACTACAGAAATATTTCCCTGACCAATATTCCACAAATGCCCTTATAACCACATTTTTAAAAAATCATTTGACCTTTAAACATTTAGTCAAAATGTGATAATCACAGACCTGTTCTAGTTACCAAAAAACTATACAAATGCCCCCTAAAAATTCAAATCTCACAAATTCAATTGCTGAACAAAATAGGTTTTAGACATGTTTTAATGAAAGTTTTCTTTTACCTCCAGCTCATATTTAACAATATCAAATGAGTCCGCAGAAAAATACACTTGCTCAATACTATTAATTAGTTCTTGTTCAGCTTGAGGGTCACTTGGCTGTTCTCGAAGTTCCCTGAATTCCTCCTTCAAGAGAAAAAAAGTCAGTTATCCTACTGATAGCTGTTAAAATTCCATCTGCATAGAAACAAATGATCATCTGTCTTAACTGTCACATCTCTTCTGAGAAACATTCTGACCAAGGACACAAACTAATTAGAAACCTGAAAGCTTTGTAGAAAATTAGGAAATATCCAAACACAAAAAACTGCTCATCTACTAAATTAAAAAAAAAAAAAAAACTGGCTCGTTTAAAGATTTAATTAATTCCTTGTGTGCCATCAAGGGTGAAAGAATTTAAATGTTTAACAATCGGAAAAAAAAAGTAAACACCTAAACCCATCATATACACATACAAGATATAAACACATTTTTGTCATTTTAACAACATTCTAAAATATGTCTCACCACAGGTAACAAGGAAACACCACCTCAATGACTTTTGGGTCACAATCAGCATTGGAACTCTGAAAAGACATTTAAATTTAACTCTGCTGAAAAATATCAGTGCATAGCTAAGCAAGGGTGACTCCAAACAAGCCTCATAAATGTAACTCCATAATTCTACAAGGATACATTGGAAGTGTCCTGATACAGCAATTAATAATATAACTATGAACCCAAATCTCTATATTTGATAAAATATCTTCTTTCTAACGTCAGAGAATGAAGCTTTCATGGACTTATATAACAAAAAAAAAAAAAAAGAGAGAGAAGAAAAAAAGAAAAGAAAAGGAGTTTGACAGACAAATCCCTATCTCTAATGTTAGCTTCCTTACCCTATGCAATTGCACTGCATAATTAGATAAGCCTTCAGTTCACTAGGAAATTTCTACAATTTAGATAACAACTCCTAACTATTTAGTTAATCAAGACGTTATTATAAACACATAACAAATTAGCCATCTAATTTTTTATTTAAATTAACTTTAAATAAAGTTGGGCATAGTGGTGCATGACTGTAATACCAGTGACCTGAAAGGCTGAGGCAGAATAAAAATGCCTCAAAATAAGAACTAAAACATCTGCTGGGGGTGTAGCACAATAGTAGAGTGCTTATAAAGTATGTATGAGGCCCTGGGTTCAACCCCTAAATACTGGGAAAAAAATACTTTGAATACATTTAAATACTTTAAATACACACATAAAAATATTGTTTATAGTTATTAATACTTAACAGAGATGTTAATGAGCCAGGGCTAACTAAATACACAAAAATTATTTGATCAATTAAAGAACATTATTTTCCTAATAGTTGTTGCTGTCATTGTTGTTGTTGCTGTTAAGTGCTGTCAAGTCAGGTCTGATTCATAGCGACCCTATGTACAACAGAATGAAAAACTCCCCGACATTGTATCATGCCAGGCACTACTGTCAGTGACTCTACTATTCCTAGGGTTTTCAATGGCATATTGTTTCAGGAATAGATGACCAAGTACTTCTCCCTAGCCTGTAGCACCTGGTATTCCCAGATGGTCTTTCTATATTATTTTATTGCAGGGCATATTCTTCATTTATAAAAAGAGTTAGCTTGCATATCTTTTAGAGGTTAACTTACATTTTATATTTGTAAAATTAACTATAAAACTATCCCATTATAAATTCAGGGCTGGGATTTAGCTCAGTTGGTAGAACGCTGCGCTGCAGTCTCTGAGGTCCCGAGTTCGATTCCCAGCACCGCAAAAAAATGGGAGAAGGGCCTGGCAATCCACTCCCACAGCAATCCCGAAACAGTCAGCCATTGAAAACCATATGAGGGTCGCTATGAGTCGGATACCAACTCAACAGCACCTAACAACAACAACATTATAAATTCAAGCTAAAAGAAAATACTGTAACAGTTAAGTCAGAAACTCAAAATAATAATTTGCTGTCTAAATGTAGAAGAGTTCAAAGGAAGGCAAAGTCATATAAAAATCAAGCCTGTATACCAAGCTCAACTTATAAATGGCCATCACCAATTCAGGATGCAAAGAGATACTATGAGTACAGTAAGAAATCTAGCATTTTGGGGGAATCTACAACACACTAACCCAATTAGCACCCTAGACAGTTGTGCTAGACACAGACTTAGGTTAAATCCACACCACTTGTAGAAGGAAAGATTCTCAAGTACCCTGTCAGTAAGCAATCTTCAGGCATTCAATGGAAATCTGAAATGATAGTGAAACATTAAATAGAAAAGAAGGTCAGAAATTCTTGTCAATCCCTCTCCCTTAAAGTTCAAAGCTGGTATTTGCAATACCAGCTTCAAATGCTGCAAGCTCAATGGGTGTAGTGGTGCATGCTTTCAAACCCAGTGACAAGGGAGGCAGAGGCAGGAAGATTCCAACTTGGAGGTCAGAAGCAGCCTGCATAACTTAGCAAGACCCTGACTCAAAACAAAAAGTTTAAAATGGAGGGGTGCAGACTAGTGTTAGAGCACCTGCAAAGTATGTGTGAAGCCCTGGGTTCCACTTCCAAGAAGGACCAAATAAATAAATAAATAAATAAATAAATAAATAAATCCCAGAGAGGAATAAGGCCCAAGTGAGATTATGGCAATGTTGCCTTCTGAGGAATTCTGTAGCACCACAAGCAAATAAATGCAGTTGATACTATTAAATTTTTTATAATTACAAAAATTGCTGGGGTTGAAAAACCCATATCAACTATATGACTACGTAAAAAATCCAAGTGGACTTCAATGACTGAGCTCTTTCATCTTAAATGTACAAATGCCACTGACAAGTAACAACCGGTTAAGGTTCTACAGATAGTATTACCTAATTGATGGACCTGAAGGTAAAGACATTTCGGTTTTAGTTGCAACTCTATCAGCCTCAGAAAACTCATTTTGCCTCTTCACATCCAGTTATTTTTCACCTATAAAGGACATATTCAGCCAGACACTGTGGCACATTCCTATAATTCTAGCTACTTGGGAGGCTGAGGCAGGAAGATCATGAGTTTAAGGCCAGAGGCAGCCTGCAAACTTATCAAGAACTGTCTCAAAATAAAAGCTAAAGAAGGGTATTGGGGTGCAGCTCAGTGGTACAGCATTTGCCTAACACGTGTGAGGCCCTGGGTTAACCTCTACCGTGGCATAGAATAAAACAAAACAAAAAACACACATATTCTCTCCCTCTTTCCCTTCTCTCTTCTTCTTTCTAAATGACAGTGAAACAAATGTCCAAAGTTATGAGGAATGCCAAAAGGAAAACATAATTTCATTTTAAAATCTCTCAAAAGTATATATTTCAAAAATGTGAGGAATCTGTAAAAAGAGTTAAATCTGAGTATGTATATAAAAGGTCAGATGTTATTCCTTCCTAGAGAACTAAGCAATTAGTATCACAGAGAGCAAACTCATATAATTTCAAAAAACTGACATGGAACACATGACATTCTAAGAAACCTGAACTAAAGAGAGGGAAAATCCTAGCAAGGTAGGGGGAAAAATGCAGCATACAACATAGAATTCAGTCTAAAACAAATGTCCTAATATAACACTATATACCAATAAAATGCCCCCTCCTTTCAACCAGTTTGGCAGCTTTTATATGAAATATACATCTGAACTGTATTCTGAAACAAGTCCAGATCACCATGTTCTTTTTGCTCCCACTCCACCTGTAGCCTCCACCTGAAGACTCTGCTTCTACCTAATCACTCTCTAAATGTTTCATCCGTCTTACAGCTGCCTGCTCCATCAGATTATACACATTTTATGAACTGAGATTGCTCCTTATTCTCCATTACTATGTTCCATAAGGCCAAACCACACTGTAAATAATCACCAAGCAAAGTGAAATTATTTTACCATTCAATTGTATTTAAAAAGAAATTTATAAAAAAAAAAGACAGTAGGTTGTTTTGATAGTCTACACTTTCCACAAACTCTTAATAAATGGTCTCTTCTAACTAGAAATAACAATGAATGTTAGATGATACAGAAATACTTTATGTATGTAAATTAGAAAAATAAACAGAAGCACCTAGATTGCATATTCTTAATACAATTACCCTGTAATTTTGCCAGTATAAAAACTCACTTCCTGGGATTCAAAATGTACAAAAACACAAAATTCTTCACCTAAAACAGAATCAATTTGGCAATGCAATACATGAATGAGAGGTAAAATTAAAATGAACAAAAGATTTACAACAAAAAATAATTTAAAGACAAACTCAGGTGAAAAATAAGTACTAAATGAAATCCTTCATGCCATATTAAAATATGTGATTTAAGAAAAAGAGGTAGGGGAAGCAAGAGGGCAGACAGATAGCACACGCCTTCTGTCCCAGAGTAGAGGGAAGCCTTGATTAAGGGTTTGGAGCTCACATTGAATAGATAGAAACAGTGATAGTTTAGACTGGGAGATAGTGGAAGAAACTGGACAAACATTGAAAGCGCTGATCTGGCTCCAGAGGATCTACACAGAGGACAGCAGCTGGGTCACCATTCCGCCATTTCGCCATCACGCAGACGGTGGATAGAATCCCAGAGACTCGGAGGGGACTTCACGCACACATCCCTGGAGGCTGGACCCAACACAGAATGCAACCTTGACATCACACTGTCACCCCGCCCACAGGACACAAACTACAAGTTTCAGGTGAGTCGGTTTGAGGTGGCACACAGAATCTCCATCCCTAGTGGTGCATGCTGTGCAGCTGGAGATGCTGGGCTGATGTAGGAACCTCACACAAGAAAATAGGGATCAGATCCATGAGAGTGGATACGTGAGGGTGCGGGGAGTGATCGCAGAGGGAACTGGGAAACCGGTGCCGGTGGTGTGCGAGCAGAGCTGAGGTGTGGCTCCCTCCCTCCTATTATGTCGGGACAGTTGTGCAGACGTGATCTCCACAGACATACAGGCACACATACACCCAGATCCCAGATACACCAGAGGCGATTCTAAGTCATCCCACTGCACTGTGGAGTAGGCTGGGTTCTGCGGAGGCGACTGAGTCCCACTAGGACAGAGTGCACTTATCAGCAGAGCCTCGCGGCACAATTAGTCCCAGAGCAGTTTTGAGCTCCATCGCCGTGCATTGACAGGCCTGCTGCAGATTCCCCCAGGGTTGGTTGGATATCATCCTGCCCACTGCGGGGGAGAACTGAGGAGCCCACAAGGGGATCTGGACCTCCCAAGTGGACAGAAAGCCCTGCAATAAAAATCCACCATAGCAGCCATATTCCCTCCATGCTGTAGGCTTTGGGACAGAAATCTCCAATTTGGGGAATTGGTGCCCGAACTATGCAGGACAGGGAGAACTCCAGGAAGGCCCCCACAGGTTCCACTGCCTTTCTAGCAATACAATAGACACAGAATATTTTGTGGAACAGACTCTATGGGCACTCAGTGTCCCACTTAAACTCAGGACATTGTGGGGCTGACCGCCATACCCACTCCATAGAGGGAACCTATGCAGAAGAAGCCCTGTACCCTAAAGCAGTCTGCTTTCTCGGACTGTGTGAAAACACTGCCACCCTGTGTTCTGCAGGGTTCACTTCATCCTGCAGTGTTCACTTCATCCTGGAGAACTGTGTGTCCACAGTTCAGATTCCACTTGTGAGAACATACAAGGGGCTTTTTTGTTTGTTTATTTTGCTTTTGTTTTTTTGTGATACTGGGGTTTGAACCCAGGGTCTTGTGCCTGCATGCTTTGTAAGTGCTGGACCACTGCACTGCGCCCCCAGCCCATATTTTTTACTTTTTGAGACAGGGTCTCACTAAGTTACACAGACTGCCTCTGATCTCGAGCTTGCAATCCTCCCATCTCTGCCTCCCGAGCCACTGGGATTGCAGGCGTGCGCCACCGTGCCTGTCTACAATTGTTTTTATGTGTGTGTGGGAGTGTGTTTGAGTGAGTTTTTTTTTTTCCTTTCCTATTTTTCTTCTTCTTTCTTTCTATCTTTCTTTTTTTATTCTCTTCCCTTTTTCTATTTTCTTTCTCTTTTTCTTATGCTATATATGGGTTTTTGTTTTAGTTAATTATTTTACCCTTAAGTTTTAGCCTTAATTTTAATTTTGACAGTAATTTCTATTAGTCTCTGTCCTCTACCTCCTCTTTCCCCCTCTTCTGTCACCAGATCCTCCCCTTTCTCAACTCACAGAAAAGAAACAGAATCTATCGCCTCCCTAACCCCTACCCCCTTTGGAGTAGGGCTGGTGAACTAAAGTAAGAGCCCCACAGACTAAACAGCCGAAGAACTACGCAGCTTACAAACTCAAATAAGCACCAGAGATTCAACAAAACACAATCTCAAAGGAATAACAGAGGGAGAAGTTCTGCACACTCAAGAGAGACGAATTCTATTTCCCAGACCATATTATGGGCAAACAAAGTAAACCTACAAGAAACACAAAGGGGTAGGATGGATTTGAAGGCCCCACAGACCAAAACCCCCCAACAAATTCCTCCAGTGAATCTCAACTCTTAGAGATCTCTGAATTGGAATTCAGAGTTATGGTTATAAACATGCTAAGAGAAATTAAAACGAGTATTACCAGCACCCTTGAAATAAGACAACCCTATATAGGAAATCAAAGAACTGGTTAGCTGACATGAGTTGCAACCCAAGAAAGGAACAAAGCAAACATGATTCATAAACCAGTAACAGGTAATGATTGGATATACAACAATAAATACTACTCAATAATCACTACTGACATAAATGGTCTTAACTCACCAATTAAGAGACAGAGACTGGCTAATTGGATGAAAAAACATAATATGTGGTATTGAAGAAACTCTTCTAACTCACAAAGAGTGTAATAAACTGAGAGTAAAGGGCTGGAAAACTATATACCAAGCAGGGAGGGAACAAAAAAAAAGCAGGTTTCGCAGTTCTAATTTCAGATAAATTAAATTTCATTCCAAAACTAATTAAAAGAGAGAAAGAAGGACACTGCATTTTAATAAAAGGAACAATTGATCAGGATCCAATAACGCTCCTAAATATTTATGCCCCAAACACTGGGGCACCTAGCTTTATAAGACAAACTTTATGGAATATAAAGAACTTTATTGGACCAGAATCAATAACAATGGGAGACTTCAATACTCCACTTTTGTCAAGAGATAGGTCATCAAAACGAAAAAACAACAGAGAAACGTCAAATCTAATCTCCACCATAAACCAGTTGGATCTCACAGATATATACAGAATATTTCATCCACACAATGAGGAATACACATTCTTCTCAGCTCAACATGGAACGTTTTCTAAGATAGATCATATGCTAGTCCATAAGAACTCCCTCAACAAATACAAAAAAAGTAGAAATTATCCCCTGTTCCTTATCAGATCATAATGGGATAAAACTGGAGCTCAAGAGCAACAATAATTCCAGAAACTTTACAAACTCATGGAGACTGAATAATACACTGCTGAATGACCAATGGGTTGTGACGAAATCAAAATGGAATTTAAAAAATTCCTGCAATCAAATGATGATGAAAACACATCCTACCAAAACATATGGGATACAGCAAAGGCAGTTTTAATAGGGAAGTTTATAGCATTGAGTGCCTTCATCAATAAAGTAAAGAAGAGCCAAATAAATGACCCAATGACGCATCTTAAAACATTAGAAATCCTAAAGAACAAATCAATCCTAAAAGAAGCATATAAAAAGAAACTACAAAAATAAAGGGAGAAATATCTCAATTAGAATCCAAAGAGATAACTGAAAAAATTAATAAGACTAAGAGCTGATTCTTTGAGAAGATTAATAAAATAGACACTCCTCTAGCCAACATCATCAAAAAGAAAAAGGAAAAAATGAACATACTACAGATTACAAAAGAAATGGGTCCATAACCACCAACTTCAACGAAATACAGAAAATCATCAGGGATTACTATGAGAGACTGTATTCCCAAAAATATGAAAATGCAGAAGAAATGGACAAATTTATTAACATGTATGACATACCAAAGCTAACCCCAGAAGACCTAAACAAGCCCATTACATATACAGAAATAGAAAAGGTAATAAAAAGTCTCCCAACAACGCCGGGCGCAGTGATGCATGCCTGTAATCCCAGCACCTCGGGAGGCGGAGGCAGGAGGATCACAAGTTCGAGACCAGAGGCAGTCTGCGTAACTTAGCGAGACCCTGTCTCAAAAAGTAAAAAAATGGGCTGAGGGTGCAGCTCAGTGGTCCAGCACTAGCAGAGCAAGCAAGCGCGAGGGCCTGGGTTCAACCCTCAGTACAGGAAAAAAAAAAGTCTCCCAACAAAGATGAGCCCAGGTCCTGATGGATTCACAGCAGAATTTTACCAAACTTTTAAAGAAGATATAATACCTGTCTTCCTCAAATTATTCCAAAAAATAGTAAAGGAGGGAACACTCCCAAATTCATTCTACGAAACTACCATCACCCTGATACCTAAACCAGGAAAAGATTCATCTAAGATAGAAAATTATAGACCTATCTCCCTTAAGAATATAGATGCAAAAATATTTAATAAAATTCTGGCAAACACAATCCAGCAGCATATGAAAAAGATTATTCACAATGACCAAGTGGGATTTATACCACAGATGCAAGGCTGGTTCAACATATGGAAATCAATTAATGTAATCCAACATATCAAGAAACTGGCAAACAAAAACCACATGATCATCTCAATTGATGCTCAAAAGGCCTTTGACAAAGTGCAATACCTTTTCACGATAAAAACATTGGAGAAGATAGCTATAACAGGCAAATACCTTAATTTCATAAAAGCCATTTATGGCAAACTTACAGCCAATATTATATTAAATGGAGAAAAACTGAAACCATTTCCTCTTAGATCTGGAACAAGACAAGGATGTCCTCTCTCTCCTATTCTATTTAACATAGTAATTGAAGTCCTTGCCAGGGCAATCAGACAAGAGACAGAAATCAAAGGAATACAGATTGGCAATGAAGAGGTCTAATTATCCTTATTTGCAGATGATATGATCCTATACCTGAAAGACTCCAAAACCTCAACCAGAAAACTTCTAGAACTAATTAACTCCTTCAGCAAAGTCGCAGGTTATAGAATCAACACACACAAATCAATAGCTTTTCTTTACACCAACTGCAAACAGGAAGAGAAGGAAATTTCAGAAAAAAATACCTTTCACGATAGCCCATCAGAAAATTAAATACCTTGGAATCAATCTAACCAAAGACCCTTCAGATCTCTACAAGGAAAATTTCAAAACATTAAAGAAAGAAATAGCAAAGGACACTGAAAAATGGAAAGATCTTCCCTGCTCCTGGATGTTGTTGTTGTTGTTAGGTGCTATCAAGTCGAGTCCGACTCATAGCGACCCTCATAGGGTTTTTAACGGCAGATTGTTTTGGGATTGCCTTGGGAGTGGGTTGCCACCTCCTTCTCCCATTTTTCGGTGTTGGGAATTGAACTCAGGACCTCAGAGACTGCAGAGCAGCGCTCTACCAACTGAGCTAAATCCCAGCCCGCTCCTGGATAGGGAGAATTAATATAGTAAAAATGGCTATCCTTACCAAAAGCAATCTATAGATTTAATGCAATACCCATTAAAATTCCACTGACTGACTTTACAGAAATAGAAAAAAATGATCCAAAAATTCATATGGAACCACAAAAGACCACATATAGCCAAACACTCTTAAGCTACAAAACTAATGCAGGTGGAATCACAATCCTGAGTTCAAGCTATACTATAGGGCAGTAGTAGCAAAAACAGCTTGGCACTGGCACAAAAATAGGCCTGAAGATATCTGGAACAGAATAGAAGACCCAGAAATACCTCAACACACCTAAAGCCACCTTATTTTCGACAAAGGAGCAAAGCAAGTAAACTGGAAAAAGGACAGCCTTTTCAATAAATGGTGCTAAGAAACATGGTCATCCGCATGCAGAAAAATGAAAACTGACCTGCCTCTCTCAATATGCATGAGAATTAATTCAAAATGGATAAAAGACCTCAACATAAAACCAGAAACTTTAAAACTTATAGAAGACAAGGTAGGCAATACACTCCATCATATAGACATAGGAAAATATTTCCTTAATAGGACTCCAATTGCTCAAGAAATTGCAACAAGAATAGACAAATGGGATTACATGAAATTAAAAAGCTCTGTATAGCAAAGGAAACAATTAACAGAGTGAAGGAAATCCCCACTGTATGAGAAAAAAATTTTGCATCCTGTACATCAGACAAAGGTCTAATTACCAGAATTTATAAAGAACTTAAGAAAAAAATACCCAAGAAAACAAATAACCCAATACACAAATGGGCAAAGGATCTGAATAGACAGTTCTCAATGAAGAGGTCCGTAAAGCCATGAAACACATGAAAAAATGCTCAGTATCCCTATCCATTAGGGAAATGCAAATTAAAACAACTCTGAGATTCCACCTTACATCAGTGAGAATGGCCAAGATCAATAAAACAAATAACAACAAATGCTGGCAAGGTTGCGGAGAAAAGAGAACACTCTTACACTACCGGTGGAGCTGTAAATTGGTCCAACCACTGTGAAAATCAATATGGAGCTATCTTAAAAAACTAAAAATTGATCTACCATATGACCCGGCTATAAAGCCCTTGGGAATTTACCCAAAGGGAGATATGTCATCATACCACAGAGGCACCTATATCTCCATGTTCAATGCAGCACTTTTCACAACAGCAAGGATATGGAATCAACCAAAGTGCCCTTCAACAGAAGAATGGATATACACAATGGAATACTACTCAGCAATTAAAAAAAAATGAAATAAGGTCATTCGCAGCAAAATGGATGGAATTGGAGAAAATTATTTTAAGTGAATGAACACAAGCTCAGAAAGAGAGTGTTCTCGCTCATATGTGGGAGCTGAATCAAAATTATAAGGTATTAAAATCCTAGACAAAGGTCAGATCATAATAAAAGAAGAAAAAAGCTAAGAATGGTATTATTACAGATGGTCTGGAAAATGCATGTAATAGTTCTGACAAGGTAAAAAGAAAGCTCACTGCTGGAAAAGTTTCTATCTTAAACAGAACTGGAACCCAAGGATATATAGAAAAATATTACCATAAAAAGACAAGTAAATGGTAGAGAAGTCTTTGATGGAGGGGGGACAGGGGGAGGAAGCGTACCAGAGGGTAAGGGGGATCTTATATGAATAATGTACAACAAAATGTACATATGGAAATGTCACAATGAAAAATATGTCAGAATGAATCACATTAAGGTATACATTAAAAATCTCCAATTAAAACAAAAAATCTTTAAGACCCAAAGAAAAAAAGAAAAATGAGCTTACAATATTAGCTATTTAAGCTATTTGCAATATACTATTTCAACTTTATAAACTATTGTTATATTATTAGTAAAATGTTTTAAAGGATTTTTATAGTAAATTTTGTGCCACATAATATGCAACTAAACACGTATTCATAGTGGTATAAGTGCCCTGTAAAATTTGGAAATCCAACAATAATTGTCAGCAACTACAGACTATCAAATGTGCTACAACTTGCCTGTCAATGATAATCAACTCTACCTAAAATAAAGGAAAGGTACATCAATATCATCCCAGGATTAAGCCAGAGAAAAACTACAATTAAAGTAATGAATTTAACTGAAGGTGGGGGAAAACAAAAGCACAAAAGGCAAAAATGACCAAATCCAATTTCCTATATTATCATTAGCAGTTAACCTGCCCACAGTTGAAGCTCTATTATCTAACCTTTCCCAGTCAATACAATTACACATAGCAAATATTATTTTTATTCCCAGTATGTAAAACTTCCCCAGACCAGGTCATTTACAAATAGATAGTAAAATTCAGCATTTCCTTCAAATAACTGCTAAAAAGGGGTTAAGATGAAGAAGCAAACAATGACAAGGCAAAGCAGAACCTAGGTGAGGTACAAGCAAAACAAAAGGATAATGAATTCAAATCTGATGGAGGTGGCATCTAGCGAATACAAGAATTGGTAGAAGGTCAAATTGAAGAAACTAGGGGAGTAGGGTTACAAATATAAAGCAAAGCATAAGTAAAAACACTATATCAGGAAAGTGTACAACAGGTTCAAGCAATAAATGGAGGCTCCCTGCAGCACAGAAAAATGTAATGCAGCAGAGTCTGCATATACTCCAACAGGCAGTAAAATGTAACAGATTTTTGTAAAATTCATTATATTTATATATGTTTTAGAACTACATTTCCTTTACTAAAAATAAAAATATCTTAACATGAATAACTGTGTCAGACACCATATCAAAAGTAAGCATAAATGTTCAATATTTTCTTAACATAATAAACCAAGCAGTATTAGGAAAGTGGTAGATAACAAAGAATTTATGAGATTGCTTTTTCCAGCAGTCATAAAGGTTATAAGATTGCATATAATACTGTTTTTCTTTTTTGATCATCTCTGAGACAAAGCTTCATGAACATACACATAAAATGCATATAATAAATGTAATTTATGAAAATGAAGAAAAATAGTCATAATAGAAATTTAAGTCAACATTTTTAATTTAGCCAAGCCACTTTTCTTCTCAACATAAAAACAAAGATTTCATGAGATCTGGATATTCAAGTTCATAAAATAACTTAAGCCCTCAAATGTAAGGTGTTATGAAGCATTTCCAGTATATTTATAGTTTCTAAGGAACTACACTATAACTTTACAAAGAACTTCCTGCTTAAGGGTTCATCTCTTAAAGGAATATAGAAGGAAAACACAAAACACAAATTCTGCATTTAACCGCTACATTCAAATTATCCAAAATACTACAATAACTGAAAATAAATGCCAACCCAAGTTCAGGACTTTGAATTTTATTCACTTTCAGAAATGTAAAATATAATATTTTCTCACCATTACTAAACTCAATATCTCTTTAATTTTGAAAATATAACCTAATTTTTAAATCTACAGAACAGCTTAAAAACTCATAATCTTCAGTGGTAGGATTTTATTCAAATAAAAAAATGAATGTAAAGGTCTTTATTTCATAGGTTAGGTTTCAAAACCCTACCAAAAATGTGTACAATATATACCGATACTCTCTCTTTTCTGTACTTAGCTTATTAGACCATTTGTTGTTGTTAGGTGCCATCAAGTCAGGTATATTATATACTTGATTGTATACCTGGATGTCAGAATGCACTCTGTGTGTGTGTGTGTGTGTGTGTGTATGTGTGTGTGTTCGCATGTATGTTGAAAGGTAAAGGTGGAGGAAGAAGAAATTTTGCCTTTGTAAAGTATTAATTTGTTTTTTGGGTTTTTACTGTTAGCATTTCTTCATCAGTCAAGACAAAAAGCTATTCTGTTTTAACAAATTCTAAAAGCAGAAACCATAACCTTAAGCTAACATCATAACAGAGCTCTAACTGAAAGAAAAAACTGGCCACCAAAATCTATACAGAGCTAAAATATGTTTTCCATATTCAATCAGCAATATTAAAGTCATAAATCACTAAACAGATATAGGTTTGTTAAGAATCTGTTTCCAAATGACATAGCATTCAAAACCTACTTCAAGATCACAAATACCCTAAAACCACGTTCCACATGTTTATAATGAATCGTCACATGTTTGATTACATGAGGAAATAGAACATTTTCTTAAAATCCCACTAGAATAATAATCCATCAAAGGTAGCTGCTTCATCGGTTTCTCTCTCTGAGTGCGTGCGTGCGTGTGTGTGTGTGTGTGTGTGTGTGTGTGTATTAAAGCATCACTTTTGAAGACTACCCCTTTTTTCTTCAGGCTTTCAGTACCACCTAGTGGAATGCTACTAACATTACAATTCCAAAGGTTTCAGCAAAATGAAAATTTTTGTAAAAGATTATTGTACGGCATTATTTTACTCAAGACTCAAGACACACCTAAGAGATAAATATATCACAATCACTTTCTACACAAAATAGACCATGAATAATGGATCACAAATAAAAATTTATTCTAATTACAGAAATTTACTGAGTAGACATGAATTAAAATCACAAAACCAGACAGCATAAATTTCACTTTGCTACATATTTTTATCTATTTCAACTCAAATTCAAGACTTTATTATATTGTTACCAAGTATTTTCCTAAATTTACTAAATGAAAATGAAAATAATAAAGACAATAGTACTAGAGACATCAATTTTTTTTAGTTATCTTTAAAAATATTTCTCAACTTCAGAGAACATTAAGCTATTTGCCACATGCCTGTCTGCTCAGAAGCTAACAATGGAGTAAAGACACAAACTGAGAAGTAAACACAAAAATCCACTGGGTGGATCTCCTGTTTTTCTTTTAGTTTTTAAAATTTCATCAGCTGTTCTCACTAAAAGAAGAAATACCATCTATTCCGAGAAAAGACATCTCAGCACCTTCAATCCCAGTGCTTTTCACAGACTTCTTTCCCTTCCAGATCCAATAAAATCCTCAATCTTAGATTCTGCTTTTAAAATGTCCTTCAAATTCAAATCTTCTTCCATGTCATGTCTTCCTTCCTAATCAGCCTTCCTAGTCTCCAGTCTCCATGTAACACTGCAACCCAAACACCTGTGATCTTTCTTAAGTTAGTCACCAACTCTAAAACAACCTATATTTACTTCAATCTACTCCAAGTCCTCTCCTAGCTATGCTGCTGGCACTCATACCTTCTTACTGACCTCATTGTGTTTACTCTGTAGTTACCTGTTTTTACTTGTTTCCCTCACTGAAGTAAGAATAGGCTTGTGTCTCTTTGTACCTTCAATACTTAGAAAATGCCTGGCTTCATTAATGTTTGTCAAATGGGCTATATGGATGATAATCTACAATTTGGTTAAGAATTTCAAAGCACCTGAAGCCATCAGAAGTGTAATTTTGTTGTTGTTGTTGTTGTTGTTAGGTGCCGTGGAGTCGAGTCCGACTCATAGTGACCCTCATGGGTTTTCAATGGCTGACTGTTTCGGGATTGCCTTGGGAGTGGGTTGCCACGCCCTTCTCCCATTTAGGGGTGCTGGGAATCGAACTCACAACCTCAGAGACTACAGAGCAGTGCTCTACCAACTGAGCTAAACCCCAGCCCCTGAAGTGTAATTTTATTAATGGCTAAAAAGAATATAAATATCATTAGCCCCAGGCTGTTGTTGTCAGGTGCCGTCAAGTCGGTATCCAACTCATAGCAACCCTCATAGGGTTTTCAATGGCTGTTTCGGGATTGCCTTGGGAGTGGATTGCCAGGTCCTTCTCCCATTTTTGTGGTGCTAGGAATTGAACTCCGGACCTCAGAGACTGCAGTGCAGCGCTCTACCAACTAAGCTAAATCCCAGCTCTTAGCCCTAGGCACTGAACAAAAATTTTAAATGATTTTGTAGTTCCATGGTTAAAGAGCCTCCCCCTTGATACCACCTGCAAAAGACACCTGCCTGAAATGAAATGTAATGCTAAACTGAAAGTTTTTATCCCAATTACTAAAGTAAAAAGGTTTCCTAGTTAAACCTCAATGATTCTCCTGTCTAATACAGATACCAACACATTCTTCTTCTAAAATAATGTCCCATACACTATTTTGAATGTGTATTTCTTACATCATATTTCTCCAAATATTACAACACAAAAAATGTAAAAGATTAGCACTCAAAGAGCTCTAAAATATCATATAGTCCTATCACATCTTTTTAGAGACAAGGAAAGTGAGGCACAAAGCAATTTAAATAACTTCCCTTTCATAAGCTGAAACTTCAAGTCAACTAGGTCTCTAGACAGACTGCAGCACACTCTCCAGATCTTAGTAAATCTCTGGAAACCAAGCTTCATAGTTCATGTGAGGTTTTAGAAATCTTTTCACATGTGCTACGAAGTTAAGTCAAATTCATTTATCTTATTTCACAGAAGTACTTTAAACTCTAGAAAAAACATTCTGCCAAAATACCAGAATTTTATATTATAGAAATGCTACTGAGTAGGTAGGAACTCAATAAATACTGGCGGAATGAAGTATGAAACAAAAATTCTTTCTTATTTAGAGCAATGTATTCTCAAATTTTGACTGCAACAGACACTTCTTTTATATCACCATTATTTTTCTTTCATGAAAAGTAGGGATCAGTAAACTAGTTGAGTAATAGTAAACACATCTGAGTCCTACTTATAATTATAACTGAGTTAAATGAAGGCTCAAAAAATCCCCAACCCTTATTTTTAAGACTATTATCAGGAGATAGTATTTCAGTAAAAAATGCAACGTGCAGACTATTC
>VMDO01017317.1:0-45207 GCA_007922755.1 Pedetes capensis | reverse complement strand
TGCCAGATCTGTCCCTCTGTTTGACCTTGCAGCCTTTTATCTACCTTTCATGATACTTGCTTTTTCTTTCCCTAGAGCCTATCAGTGAGGATGGCAACCATATCTTCCTCTTTGACATTCTTCAAGTGCCAAGTCCAATGTCGGGCATAGTTTAGAGCTCAGCCAATCACAACAGAATGAACTGAACAGCAGAGGATGACCTCCCTGGCAAGACGGCGCTGGAGAGAAGAAAAGAAGCCCAGAGCGAATTCCAGTCCTGGCCAGCAGCGCACATGCGACCTCCCTCTGCTTTTCTCAACAATAATCCCAGCCCCGTGTTATGATAAACTACTTGCTCCTTGCTCGGCAGTACATTCAGGAACTGGCCCGCAGCCAAGGAAAACACAGGGGCAATGGTAGGACTATTGAAATAAATTAATGGCCTATGATAAATACAAGAAAAACAACACTAGTTAATAAGCTTATACACCAACAAAAATCACGTTATGTAAGAGGAGTTGTTTTTATATGAATGTGTCTAGTTTTAAGTAAAAAAGCTGATTAAAAGAAAAAAGTAATTCATGACTTTTTATCCAAGCAAATACTATCCCTGCAAAGCTGTTATCAGTATGTTTGGAAACATCAATTGCTTAAAATAGTTCTATTATTCTCTTTTGGACGTCTTCAGAGCTGGTAAAGGAGGAAAACTAGATACAGTATTTGACAGCTATGCTTTTTAGTTTCAAGTCCAAATGGTATCAACGTGATTACTGGCCAAGACACCAGACTTGGCTCTGAATTATTTGTGACAGTTTCCAAAAATTAAAACCACCTTCAAGAAATACAAATCTTTGTTATTCCTCAGGCATGCAAAAGAGGAGCCCACAAGTTCTGGAGTTCCAAAGGGAGATTCCAAAACTTTTCTGAGCAAGAAAAATGTCTGTGCGGACCTTGCAGGTGACCACTGCAAATATGCCAGTTCTGATTTCTTTGTTTGAAGATCTGTCACGTCACTTTAGACTCACAGTTCCTACTTACTCATTCCATACGGACTGTCATCAGGTTTGGTTTGCACAAAATAGTTGACCCGAATCAAGGAATTTAAACTTTGAATACCAGACCAGCTATGACATTCAGATCAGTGGGAGCCTTCGCAAATCAATATGAAAACCTGAGCGGCCCACACGGGCGTCTCACCAGCTGGCTCCCCGACAGGAGGCACATGCAGTGAAATAACTGGAAGCAGCCGGTTTTCTTGCGAACCTGGCGTAAATCACTCCGGTTGGATTTCGAGGGGGCGGGGCGTGCGGGTGCGACTGTGCCAAGCCCAGCAGCCAGTGGCTGCGTGAGCACCTTGGTGTTCCCAGTGTGCTCTTTAAGGTTAGCTTGCCTTTGTGACAGTAGAACGCCCTGGCCCACTTCCGGATCAGAGCAAATGCACTCCCAACACAAGGTCTGTTTAATGCAAATCAAAGCCCAAAGGCCCCTGCTGTGGAGGAAAAGCTGTGCTCTGCTGGGCTAGATCTTGGGAAAGTGGGCTGGACAGAAATTCCTGCTACCCAAGACTTAATTCATGTGCCCCAGGAGGTCCAGCTCTTTCTCTCTGGCTCCCTGTTCTTCTCCCTCTTAGGAACTGAACTGTAAGTGAATGAAAGGGCAGTAATTCTCTGTGTGTGCCTCCTTTGTTTATGAGGCTAAGGATCTTCTTCCCCACCGAGGGCAGCCGGAATGGTAACTCCCAATTCTCCTGCCCACAGTGCTTCTAGGACATCTCTAACCCACAGGACACTTGCTGGACTTAGGGCAACACTGGGAAGGATTCACTCAAGGGCTCTCAGGTTAGTGAGACTCAAGCTGGCATGGTTTCTGCCACATGCTTACTGATGAACACACATGTGTGTGCATACACACACACACACACACACACACACACACAAACATCATTGGGGGAAAGAGCCTGCTAGTTTGCTTTCTTTATTATGGGGTACATTAGCATAGATCTTTGGCAAAGGGAGGGCAATGAGGAGAAGAACTCCAAGACTTGGTCTGTAGCCAAAGGCAGCCTTGGTCATCAAAGCTATATGAGGATGATAATAAGAACTAACACATTTTTGAAGCCCAGGTTGTCCCTAACCTAATTTACAACAGTGCCAGGTGTGTAGCAGGTCTGAGACATCTGCTGGTCTTCAAGGGATATTAGTGAGATTCTTATCCCTGTGCTGGGGTCCAAAGGTTGGCAAGGAGTGGTGAGCCTTGAAGGACTTTCCTTTGAAGTGGTTAAGGGCATAGATTCTAAAGCCAGACTGCTTGGCTTTGAATCTGGGCCCCACCATTCACTGTGTGACTTTGCGCAACATACTTAACCTTCCTATGTCTCCATTTCCTCTTCTACTGAAAGGGTATCACGATAGCACCTTCTGTGTAGGCTCACTGTGAGGATTCATGATTGGATGTACATCCAGGCTTACAAGACAGTTGGCCACAGGGATTGTGCTATGTGAAGGTTAGTTGTTATGACTTGGAGAGATAACACTCATGTCAAAGGTCATATACAATAAGGACAAGGACAAGATGAGGATGTGCAGGGTGAGGACTTTGGAACTGGAAAAAATGAGACTGAAACAGACAGAATGGGCTTCTCAGGAGAGATGAGGTCTGAGTCAGGACCTTGAGACTGGGCACTACCTACTCTAACCCATTTACTCCAATCTTAGATATCACCTGTATTTTTGTTGTTGTTAGATGCCTTGAGTCGTGTCCAACTTATAGTGACCCTCATTGGGTTTTCAATGGCTGGTTGTTTCAAGATTGTGTGCCATGCCCTTCTTATTAGTTAACTCTTTGTCACTGTGACCAAAATACCTGACATAAACAACCTAAGGGAGAAAAGATGTATTTTGGCTCACAGTTTCAGAAGATTCAGGCCATGTTTGCTTGGCCCCATGTGCTTGGGACATCAAGGCGGTGGGAGCATGTGGCAGAGAAGATTCTTCACCTCATGCTAGACAGGAAGCAGATAACATAACAGGAAGGGGTGATGGAAAAGATATCCCCAAAGATGCACCCCTGTGACCTACTTCCTCCAGCCAAGCCCCACTGCTTACAGTTCCCACCACCTCCCAGAACAGCATCATCAGGCATCCTTTCACAAGCCTGCAGCAAAGTCCTGGCTCTGCCCTCCCTGCTCCTTGCCTCTCTGATTCCTGGTTCTTGCCCATGTGCTGTTGGATCAGGGGAGGGATTTCAGTTCAGATCAACAAACTTCAGGACAGGCCTAGTTTGAGTGAGGAGCTGGGCTACAAAGGTGAGTGTCAAACAATATCAAATATCACCCTGGAGAAGCTCTCTAATCCCGGTGACAGACCAGGAAACCATTGTGTAATTCATGGAGTTGAGAGTGGTTGCTATGGGAACAGAGGAGGAGAGTTTGGCCCAGGGCTGACTAAGGTCATGGAATCTTTAAGACTGGCAGGGAGGAGCCAGACCCAAGGGCCAGGATGAGGTGGACATGGAAATGGCAGTCCAGACAGGAAGTAGTGCTTGAAGTTTAGTTTGGAGCCCCAACCCTTTCTGGGGACACTAGATGGTACTTTCCTTTTATTTCCCTCTACATTCAGTTACTCTAAAAGTGCCCTAAGATGCGTACAAGCTAGAAGCAGGGGACCTGGAACTACCCAGCCTCTCTTTGGGGATAGTAACTGGCCTACTAATGGGCCTGTTCCGGACTGGGCAGGTGGGGTGCCGGTGGCGGGTCACTTCAAGGAGAGCGCATGCCATAAATAAGGATTGCAACAAGAAGTTCAAGTGGAGTTGTGGACACAGACCAACTTTAAACCCAGATTTCTACTATCAGATGGCCTTGTCATCTGGTACAAGCTGCTTTGCTTCTCTTGAATCTTGACCATAAAATGGGTAGAACAATACTTGGTAAAGTAATAAAGAGGTCTGAGTGAGATAGATGAGGAATACCTAATGAGCACCTACTATACACACAGCTGGAGGGGAATGTCAAGGTCCCAGTCTCACTCTCTCAATCTGCTGTCTCACTGATGGAAAATGACAAATACACAGTGTTAACTTTAATAAGCATAATTATTTGCCAAAGATTATAAATAAGTGTCCATCAATAGAGGACTTGATAAATATATTGTTGTTGTTGTTAGGTGCCCTTGAGTCTGTATCCAACTCAGTGACTCTACACAGAACAGGTGAAAACACTTTATCAGTGCTTCTCTGCTATTCATAGGGTTTTCAATGGCAGATTGATTTTTGGGAGTGGGTTGCCAGGTCCTTCTCCCAAGCCTACAGCACCTGGTGTTCCCAGGTGGTCTCTCATCCAAATACTAACCAGGCCCCACCCTGCTTAGCTTCTGAGATCTAATGGGATCGGATGCCACAGGGCTAGAGCTGCAGGCGATAAATATATTATAAAGTAGAATTCTGTGCACATATATAAAGATGTGGTGTTTCTATGTGTGTGACAGTTAATTTTATATCAACCTGACTAGTTTAAGGGATGCCCAGATAGCTGGGAGAATGTTATTTCTGGTTGTGTCTGTGACAGTGTTTCTGGAAAAGATTAGTATTTGAATGACAGACTGAATAAAGAACATCTGCTCTCACAGTGTGGGTGGGCACCATTCGATATGTTTGGAGCCTGAATAGAACAAAAAGACAGAGGAAGGGCAAACTTGCTTTTTCTCCTTGAGCTTGGGCAGCCACCTCTTCCTATTCTTGGGCATCAGGGCTTCTGATTTTCAGGCCTTTGGGACTAGACTGGACCTTTTGGACTTGGACTAAAACTACACCACTGCCTTTCCTGGACCTCCAGCTTGCAGGTGGCAGGTGGTGGGACTTCTCAGCCTCCATAATTACAAGACTCAATTCTTCATAATAAATCTCTTTCTATGCACTATATCTATATATATCCTATTAGTTGTGTTTTTCTGAAGAATCCTGCCTAATGCAATGAACATATGTGTGTACCGCCTATGTATGCAAATATTTCCAAGAAATGTTAAGTCAAAACAAGATAAAACAAAACAAAACAGGTTGCAGAACAGCATGTATAATATGCTGCCATTTGCCCATATGTGTAAACAACTCTGGAAGGAAATTTAAGAAGGACAGTCCACTGATGGCTTGTGGAGAAAGGAACCAAATAGGTGGTGGACAAAGGCAGAAGAGAGACTCATCATTTTTTAAAAAATAGTATTTGCATTTAGAACCATGTGGTTGTGTAAACCCATAAGAATTGTTGCTTTAAAAATAAATGAACACTTGTGATCCATTGACAAATGAGTGGATAAACAAAATGTGGCATATACATACACAATGGAATATTATTCAGCCCTAAAATGATGGAAATCCCAGCTGCTGCAAGATGGATGAACCTCAGGGATATATGCTATGTGAAATAAGACAGGCATAAAAAGACATATCGTGTATGATTCTTCTTATATGAAGTACCTAGAACAGTCAAATTTATAGATACAGAAAGTAGAATGGTGATTGATGAGGGTTAAGGGGAAGCAGGGGCTGGGATTTAGCTCAGTTGGTAGAGCGCTGCACTGCAGTCTCTGAGGACCTGAGTTCAATTCCCAGCACCACAAAAATGGGAGAAGGACCTGGCAATCCACTCCCAAGGCAATTCCGAAAGAGTCAGCCATTGAAAACCCTATGAGGGTCGCTATGAGTCAGATACCGATTCGACAGCACCTACCAACAACAACAACAAGGGGAAGTGGGGAGTTATTGTTTAATAGATACAGATTTTCAGCTTTGCAAGATAAGAATAATTTTAGAGATTGCACATACAACAGTAGAAATGTATTAATACTGCTGAACTGTAACCTTAAAATGGTTAATAACTGAACATAAAAAATGTCCATAAAATTAATTTAAAAAAAGAACCCTTCATTAGATCGATTTTATCATCCTATCAATGAATGCTCTTGTTGCAGCTACCAGGTATGATGTGTTAGAGGACTTCAGGGCTCTGCCCTGCTTGGTCTTTCCTCAGCTCTAGTGAGGCAAATTATCTGTTTGCTCTCTGGTTTCATTTTTTAATCTGAAAAACCCTGATACTTTAATTCAATTATTACATATTGATGTTTCTCCACTCAGGTTCCCAGCCATTATGATAACATCATCCCTCTGGAATTGTTTAACCTCATTTTGTGAACTTCCCCCTACCCATGCTTTGAAGAAGGCTACTGAGGTAGTATTTGTGAAATGCTTTGAGCTCCTTAGGTTTAACTAAGTTTAAGTATAAAGGATCCTTTTGCCTATTGAGCATGCCTGACTGCGGGTCTCTGAACATTGCTTGTGATGGTCACTTGTACACAAAGCAAGGGAGCAGAAAGCATAGATCTCAGGACCCTCTCGCCAGACTGCAGTTGGTCCTGCAGTGAAGCAGCAGGCACAATGTCTGCACCACACACCTCCATTCCATCCGTGAGAAAGATGACACAGAGGTGGGAAAGAGGCTGGTATTTGTCCTCTCCATGCCCCCACCAAATATCTTGGAGCATTCCACCCCAAATTGACAAACCTAACAGTACATGCTGGGGCTGGGATTTGGCTCAGTTGGTAGAGCGCTGCGCTGCAGTCTCTGAGGTCCCCAGTTCAATTCCCAGCACCCCAAAAGTGGGAGAAGGACCTGGCAATCCACTCCCAAGGCAATCCCGAAACAGTCAGCCATTGAAAACCCTATGAGGGTCGCTATGAGTTGGATACCGACTCTAGGGCACCCAACAACAACAACAGTACATGCCATCCTCCTGGGTTAAACCTGTAGGTGGTGCCCTGAAATTAACATGAAAAAGCAAACTGCTTAATGTGCTTGTGGCCAACCAGCTAACTTACTCCCTGACTAGAGCTGTGGGCAGTTGTCAATAGGGTCTTACATCTCCCTGCACCATCCCTAATCGAGAACCCCTATTGCCACACCACCCTGGCAACTGACCCCATCTGATCTCAGAAGCTAAACAGGGTCAGCCTGATTAGTCTTTGAATGGGAGACCACCTGGGAACACCAGGTGCTGTAGGTTTGGGAGAAGGACCCGGCAACCCACTCCAAAAATCAGCCATGGAAAACCCTATGAATAGCAGAGAAGCACTGACATGGCCATGGCACAGTGCCAGGGAGTGTTTCGTTCTGTTGTACACAGGGTCACTATGAGTTGAACCTGACACACTGGCACCTAATAACAACATTGTCCATCCAGTAGCTTTCCTTTTCTGGGAAGGGAAGGAAAAGGAATGAGAGGTGCATTCTCCTCTCTTCTTTTGGCCTGGATTGACCCAAGCAGGATCTTAAGACAGATTCCTATTCTCTCTTTACATATCAAGCCTAAAATCCACGGCCTGCCTTTCCATGCCCAATGTGATTTGGCTGTACCTGGCCATCTGGCCCACTTCTTCCCCATCCCCCATAAGTCACACCCACTTCTGCCTCAGTCCTGAACCTGGGCCCTCTGAGCCTCCCTTAAGCCTCTCCTGCAAGGCTGGATGCAAGTCCAACCCTCCACCAGCCAAAATCCATCTTTTCCTCCTCTGAATTCCTATGGCATTTATAGTTAGTCCCCTACAATTTACTGAACCACTTAATTATATGCTCTCAGGCATTGCTTAGTGATTAGTTCTTGCATTTGAGTCTGGCCTCCTGACTAGCTACTGAACCCTAGCAGGGCAGAAACCAACCTTTCTACATTTTTGTTATACCTACAGAGCACATAGTAATATTAGTGGGGACCATTTATTAAGTACTTGGTATGTACTATACTCAACACTTTATATATGCTATTTAATTCCTCCACACCTCTAATGAGGGCTTGTCACATCTACTTTTCAGACAAGAAAACCACAGTCCACAGAAAGTAACATGGACACAAAGCTAGTAAGGGCTGAGACAATTCAAGCCAGTGGTCTCCAAAGGCTTTCATCAAACTTTCTGGAAAACATAAGAAAATAGAAGTAAGAAAAATAACTTCCTAGAATCATCCCTTTATGAAATAGCAGGACTAGAACAACCTCAGTGTTTCAAATAAAATGAAACAAACAAAGAAATAAACAAGCCCCATAAGTTCCATTATGCAGTTAACTCCCCAAGGACAGGGCGTTTTGCCTGTTTTGTTTACTGTTGTGTCCCCAGCTCTTAGAACTGACCCTAACTCACAGTAGGTGCTCAGTAAAATATTGGCTGAATGAGCAAATGAAATGTAATCAGCAGACCTATGCCATGTGCCCACCAAGTGTAAGGAACTGCTCATATAATCAAGATAATGATGTAAAAGACATTCTAGTTTGCTTGATTAAACCTCCCATGCTGCAGAATACAGTTTACTCTCGGTGTCTGCTTTGGGAGTGGATTGTAACAACAACAACTTCTGTATCTGCAGATTCTGTGTGTAGATTTTACCATCCAGGGACCATAAATAGAAACATTTTTGTTGGTGATGTGTACGATGTGGTTAGGCCTATGATGATTCCATCTGTATTGAACATGTACAGATCTTTCTTTTCTCATTATGATTCCCTAAACAATACAGGTTAACTATGCACACAGCATTTACATTATGCTAGATATGAGTCTGGGAGAAGGACCTGACAATCCACTCCCAAGGCAATCCCGAAACAGTCAGCCATTGAAAACCCTATGAGGGTCGCTATGAGTTGGATACCGACTTGACGGCACCTAACAACAAGAAGAAGATATGAGTAATCCAGAGATGATTTAAAGTGCACAGAAAGGTGTCTATAGGCCATTTATACTGGGGGTGGCAAAAATCGTGTACACAAAAAATGCATACACATTTTAAGAGATGTTATGTATATATTACTTTTCAAAGTTGAATTGAATTACGGTTGTTAGGTGCCATCGAATTGTGTCCAACTCATAGCAACCCTCATAGGGTTTCAATGGCTGACTGTTTCGGGATTGTCTTGGGAGTGGATTGCCACATCTTTCTCCCATTTTCGTAGTGCTGGGAATCGAACTCAGGACCTCAGAGAGTGCAGAGCGACACTCTACCAACTGAGCTAAATCTCAGCCCCCTCAATTATGGTAGCAATGTGTTAATCAAACGAATGCTAGCACCACCATGTGACAGGCAGAACAGTCAAAGAAAATGGCAAAAGCATGGTTGTGATGTGAGGAGGGCATGACCATTTTTAAGTGGCATTTGAGGTTTGAGTATGTTGTGGATGTACAATGACAATGGAGGTATGGGAATGCCACAGGCTCTCCCACATGCCTGGCAATTGCACACATTTGTGATACGTTTGAGACACATGACAGTGTGTGTGATGGGGCCCACACAGCAACAAGTCCTGCTTTCCTGCTGTAATGTTGGAACAGTTTACATGCTGGCCACAGGAGTCTACCAAACTATGCGCATGGGAGACAGGAGTTGACAGAACAAGGACAATACAGTCTTTGCGGTGCTAGGGGTCCATCCCAGGGCCTCATGCATGCTTTGTGAGTGCTGTACCACTGAGTTGTACCCCTATAGCCTATTTTGTACTGGTATTATTTTGAGACAGGGTCTTGCTAAATTACCCAGGCTGCCTCTGGCCTCAAACCTGTGATCCTCCTGCCTCTGCCTCCTGAGTAGCCAGGATTACAAGCATGCACCACCATACCCGGCTTGATGCATTCTTAAAACAGCAAAATGGAACGTTTTTGTCCCAAGATGTGTATACATATTTTTGGCACCATCTGTGTATGGAACTTGAGCATCTATGGATTTTGGTATGTGTTGTGGGGAGAGGGATCCAGACCAATCCCCCATGGATATTGAAGACCAATTGTACTCACAAGATAGTGTTCGTAGAGAAAGGTGATATGTATTGGTCCTCAACTTGGCACAAAATTTGTCCTTTTAGATTTGAGAGGGCTGGGGGACTCCTCTTCCCTGACTGTTCCTTTCCTGCAGTCTCCCTTCCAATGGAGCAAGGGGCCAGCCTTTATACTCTGTTTACTCTTCAGATTGAATTAACCTTTTACCTTCTAAAGTAATCAGCCACCAGAGCCCAGAAAAAAGGGAGAGTGGTGCCAAGCCCCAGGAGCAGGCTGGCTTGCAATATCAGCAGAGACTCTTTCTGGAGGGAAAAAGGGGTGCCTAAGGAAGTTATGGGAGAAGGACCTGGCAACCCACTCCCAAGGCAATCTCGAAAACAGCCATTGAAAACCCTATGAGGGTTGCTATGAGTGAGATACTGACTCGAGGGCACCTAACAACAAGGAAGTTACTTCAATTGTGGGGGAGGGGCTGCTATTCTGCAGCATCTTGTTATAATTTACCCTTAGAACTCTTCTATAGTGCTAAATAACTGAGATCACAACAAAACCATTTATTTTTCTGCTTAAACTGCATAGACAGTTTCTTCATTTATCACCTTACTATGTATGTGGACACACTATCTTAGACCCAGAGTCTAAAGAAATGTATGTACTTTCTGTCTCTTACTCTATACACATTTATTACCTGTGTAATCCATTGCTCAAGTAGTTGTTCAAGCTAGGTGAGATAAAGGACATGTGCAATCAAAATAAGTAAACAAATAAGTAAATAAATTTACCAGCCACTAAAAGCAGCATAATGTCTGAACATGGTTATTTGAAATTGCCTTAATTTGTGGGGAGCAAAGAGGAGGGCCAGGTCATAACCATGAAAAATAATGAAAACAAACCAAACCAATGTCACCAGTTAGCTGGAAGGAGTCCTTTTGCTTTACCAGCTGTCCCGCCAATTCTCCACTATTCTCACCACTACCATCACCACTCTGCATTTTCATTGTTGTTTTAGCTTCTTTCTTCATGTTTTCAGCTCAGCCATGCTACTAAAAATAGGCAGAAAGATGACTCAAGAGAAGGCCCTTAGGAGGCCTAATGTTGCAGCATCAGGGAAGAGAGCACAAGAGGGTGCCTCCCAGTTTGCTTGCTCAGTGAGATGATCAGCCATTTTACATAGACAGAGGGAGAATGTTTGCATCAATCATAGTGATCCTATAATGCAAATAAAGGTTTGTATTTGTACCAATCACAGCTTTGTCCCTTTTGCATCAGTCCTGGTAGTCCCTCTTCTAGGTCATGAAGAGAAGTGCCTCCCCTGTGGCCCAAATGGAAATGGCTTTAGGGAAAGTTCAGTGCAAGCTGTTTGAGACAGTTGTGTCTGGGGCCACACCTCCAGGAGCTGGAGCAGACAAGTTTCAGTTGTATCGCTTCCCCAAGATGTCTTTGGAGTGTTTACAATGGCAGACGCTGGTGGGAAGATGGCTTGGCTGGCCAACAGTCCTTTTGCTCAAGATAGCCAGAGCCATAAAGGAGAGCCCCATAGATGCCAATTAGGGAATCAAATCACCCCGTCCCCCAACACCTGTGCTTCCTTGCAGGAAAATAAGAAACAGAAGGAGCACTCACAATAAAAGTGGGAAAAAAATCTTATTATTAACACTAATATTGATTTTAACAGAGCACTAACAATAGTTCACACCCAGCACTCCATGAAGAGGTGGGTTCCCGGATATGTCTTACCAAGCCTTTGGAGCCTCAATTACTGTCACGTTATTCTCTCTAATTACATTGAGGGTTTATTTCTTTTTAAAATCAGTATAACCTTACAGGAACATAAGGCAATAAGCACTGGCTTAAGGTGGTGACAGTAGAAACAGGAAGGGGCCGATGTAGGGACTAAAAGTAGCTTGATGTAGGGGTAGAGGGAGGGAAGAAGGCAAAGGGGCTGCAAGGTTCCTGATGGGGCTTCCAGAAACTGATGTGCTGAGGAGATCAAAGGGTCACTAAGGGGCCAGTTACATTGGGAAGAAGGTGATGGATTCCATTTTTATACCAATTCAGTAAGCTCCAAGGGTTGGGGTTTAGCTCAGTTGGTAGAGTGCTGCTTTGCACTCTCTGAGGCCCTAAGTTCAATCTCCAGCACCCCAAAAATGGGAAAAGAATGTGGCAGCCCACTCCCAAAGCAATCCCAAAATAATCAGCCATTGAAAACCCTATTAACAGCAGAGAAGTACTAACATAGTAGCGGGAGAGACACAGAGTTGGGGAATGTTTAGTTCTTTGGTACACAGGGTGGCTATGAGTCAGATCCAACTCAGTGACAACAACAAAGTATGCCTCAAATTGACCACCTTTACTTTGTTTCTGAACACATCACCCTCATCTCTAACTTCTTTCTGGAATCTTCTGCTTCCTGATTTTCCCATAGCTCAGCTTTAATGTCATATCTTGATCACCCAAGGTGAAGTACCCCCCCAATCTTAGGTCCTTTTTCCTTGTTTTGTTTTCATCATGATATTTCCCACTACCTGAGTTTGTTGTTGTTAGGGGCCCTCAAGTCGGTATCCAGCTCATAGCCACCCTGTGTCATACAACAGGGGAAACACTATTGTCAGTGCTTCTCTGCTATTCATAGGGTTTTCAATGGCTGATTGATTCTTGGGAGTGAGTAGCTGGGTCCTTCTCCCAAGCCTACAGTATCTGGTGTTCCCAGGCAGTCTCTCATCCAAGTACTAAGCAGGCCCGACCCTGCTTAGTTTCTGAGATCTGATAGAATCAGATGCTACACAGTGCTATGGCTGCAGGCATTACCTGAGCTATCCTTGTTCACTTGTCACTGTATGGTCTATGTCTCCCCTACAACCCTGTAAGCTCCAGAAGAGCAGGAACTTCCTCTGCCTGCTCAGCCAAGCTGAATCCTCAGAGCCTGCATCAGTGTTGCTACAGAGAACATGCCCTGGTTGAACTATCAGGTGCTGACATTTATCTCCCAGCAGAAAACGTGGGCCTTCAGCGTCAAGGAAGATTTGAGTTAAGAGTGTAATCCATGAAGCCAAAGTGGGCACAACTCTCTTTTTATGACCAATTTTGGATAGTGAGCTCAAGCTAGTATTTTAAAAATGTTCCCCTAAAAGCATTTTTCTAGATGAATGTGAGAATAGCCAAAGAGATTTATTTGCCTCCCTTTGAGGAAAGTTGATAATGTTTCTATTGCTTCAGTACAATTTTGCACACATATAAAACTGGATAAATGGGAAGGAAGAGAAAAACTGAAAGTCAACAAAGATGTATTTCAAATTTTTGAGTTCTCCTCCAAGTACTAGCTGCCCCAGGCCTTCACTAATAACACAAGAGTCTTGTCATTTCCCTGTGTACTAATAGGAAAGGAGCTCTCTGGAATAGAGAGTAAAGGCAGAGCAGTATAAGTCATACACTACCTTTTGCATTAAAAGGTGATGGAATAAATAATACCTTTATGCTTATAAAAACCCTGGAAAAATAGAGAAGAAGCTAATAAAAGTGACCATTATCTGGGAGTCATGCGCATGCCTGTATCTCAGCAACACGAGGGGCTGAGGCAGGAAGATTGCAAGTTCGAGGCCAGAGGCAGACTGCATAACTTAGTGAGACTCTGTCACAAAATAAAACATAAAAAGGGGCTGGGAATGCAGCTTAGTGGTAGAGTACTTGCAAAGTATATGCGAGGTCCTGAGCTCATCCTCAGCACTGCAAAAATGAAAAAAGATAGCCAGACACAGTGGTGATGCCTATAATCTCAGCAGCTCAGGAGGCAGAGGCAGGAGGATTGCAAATGTAAAACCAGAGGCAGTCTGAGTTATTTAGTGAGACCCTGTCTCAAAAAGTAAAAACAACAACAACAACAACAAGAAAAGGGCTGGGAGTGTAGTTCAGTGGTCCAGCACTTGCAAGGCATGCAAGCCAGGCCATGGGTTCAATCCCCAGTACTGAAAAAAAAAAAAAAAAGTCCATTCATCAAGGCAGGTAAACTGGAGAACAGATGTCAGGGTGGAAGCAAGACTTCTCAATTCACACTTTTCCATATTATTTTTATTAACAAACCATATGAATAGCTGAACTATTTTTTAAAATCAAAGTAAAAAAGTTTTTTTTTGTTTGTTTGTTTTTGCTGTACTTGGGGTTGAACACAGGGCCTTGTGCTTGCATGCTCTGCAAGTGCTGGACCACTGAGCTGCATCCTCAGCCCATTTTTTTACTTTTTGAGACAGGGTCTTGCTAAGTTACGCAGACTGCCTCTGGTCTCGAACTTGTGATCCTCCTGCCTCCGCCTCCCAAGCTGCTGGGATTGCAAAAGTAAACAAGTTTAATAATTCTTGCATATGTTGTTGTTGTTAGGTGCCGTTGAGTGGGTATCTGACTCATAGCGACCCTCATAGGGTTTTCAATGGCTGAGTGCTTTGGGATTGCCTTGGGAGTGGATTGCCAGGCCCTTCTCCCATTTTTTGCGGTGCTGGGAATTGAACTGGGGACCTCAGAGACTGCAGCGCAGCGCTCTACTCACTGAGCTAAATCCCAGCCCCAATTCTTGCATATAATTGGTGGTAATTGGAGCCTTGTAGCTCACTGGTGTCCTCCCCATAGGACTTGGTGCAGGTAATGTTGAAGAACATTGGAAGGCTTGGAAGGCATAGGCAACATCCTAGACTAAAGTGTATGCATAAGGTGTTGCATTATTCTCATGTCTCACAGAGTAGCAGGATTGGAGACTGAGGTGAGGTTCCTAATTCTGGAGGTAGACTCCTGAATTAGTAATCTTCTTAGTAATCATAAAAAGTACTGCACAGAGAATAATAAATGCAAATTATTCTTCCTTGTATGAATAATAATCTGACTGATGATAACTTCCTCTCCTACATAACTTTGAGTAGTCCTGAGCCTGGATTTAAGCATGGAGAGAACAGATTGTCTGTCTCTCAGCCTCCTGTTAATTCTGTTATTTTTTTCTTCTTTCTTTTTTCCCTTTATTTTGGCAGCACAAGGGGGTTGAACCCAGGGCCTTGCACATGGTAGGCAAGTGCTGTGTCATTGAGCTGCACCCCAACCCTGTTTTTATTTTTTGTTTTGAGACAGGGTGTCACTAAGTTACACAGGCTGCCTCTACTTTGAACTGAAGATCCTCCTACCTTAGCCTTCCAAGTTGCTGGGATTACAGGCAGGCATCATGGTGCATGGCTCAGTTCCTTTTTTATATTTTTTTAATAGAAAAACTTGGGAAGCTAAGCAAATGTCCATCAATATGAATCTAGTTAAAGGAATAATAAGTAAATGTGGTACATGAATACAATGGCGTCCCATGTGGCCATTAAAAAGATGCTACATCTGGCAGTTGTCACTAAAACTGAACACACACATAATGATCTAGTAGTTCCACCCCTCTATATATATCCACCAGGAATATGTATATGCCTTCAGAAAACAAAACCAAACAAAACAGAACCATGTACAACAATATTCATAGTAGCCTCATTCATAATAATTCCAACTGGAAACTGCTCAAATGTCACCCCTAGTAGACTGGATAAATAAAATGCAGTTACAGTCATATAACAGAATCCCACGTAGCCATGAAGGGGCACAAATAGTATACCTAACAGTGTGGGTGACTCCCACAAGTGGAATGTTGAAAAAAGAAATAAAGGAGTATATACTGTATGCTTCCATCTACATAAAGTTCAAAGCCAGGCACAGCTAATCTGGGGCTGCTGATGGTCAGGAGACTGGTTGTCTTGGAAAAGGATGAAGGCTGGGAAGGGGCAAGAGAGGTTTCCAGGGTGCTGGAAGGGTTCTGGCTACCAGTTACCTAGGTGTGTTCACTTTGTGAAAACTCATTGTGCTGCACAAATACGATTTATACACTTTTCTGCATGTATGATTTACACTACCACCACCAAAAATAACAATAGCAAACCAAAAGGAAAAATGACAATGTAGCTCTGTGTATATTAACATGGAAAGATGCATAGGCCCCGTGATGGAGAAGAAAATCCTATTGATGTTAAATACATTCAATTTCTTTTAAGCTGTAGATATCAAGCTATAAGTGCCTTCATGTGTAGAAAGTTATTCCAGGAAATGGTTCTCATAAATGTAAGTAATATTTACGTCTCCATTTGTTGTTGTTGTTAGGTGCCGTCGAGTCGAGTCTGACTCATAGCGACCCTATGTACAGCAGATCGAAACACTTGCCAATTCTGTGCCAGGCAAACGATCTTATTTATGTTTAAGCCCATTGTTGCAGACACTGTGTCAATCCATCTGGTGGAGGGTTTTCCTCTTTTGCGTTGACCTACCACTCTTCCAAACATGATGTCCTTCTCCAGGGATTGTTCTCTCCTGACTACATGTCCAAAATATGTAAGACGCAGTTTGGCCATTTTTGCTTCCAAGGAGCACTCTGGTTGTCTTCTTCTAGGACAGATCTGTTGGTTCTTTTGGCAGTCCATGGTATATTCAATAGATGTCTCCAGCACCACAATTCAAAAGCATCAATTCTTTTTCTGTCTCTCTTGTTCAATGTCCAGCTTTCACAACCATATGATGCCACTGAAAATACCATGATATGAGTCAGACGCACCTTTGTCTTCAATGTGACATCTTTGCTTTTCAATACTCTAAAGAGACCTTTTGCCACAGCTTTTCCTAGAGCAATGCATCTTTTGATTTCTTGACTGCTGCTTCCACGGGTGTTGATTATAGAGCCAAGCAAAGCAAAATCTTGGACAACCTCAATCGTTTCTCCATTGATTGTGAAGTTGCGTGCTGACCCAGTCGTAAGGATTTTTGTTTTGTTGATGTTTAGTCATAACCCATATTGAAGGCTATGATCTTTGATCTTCATCAGTAAATGTTTTAAATCTTCTTCATTTTCAGCAAGCAAAGTGGTGTCATCTGCATAACGCAGGTTGTTAATGAGTCTTCCTCCAATCTTGATGCCACATCTCCATAGGATTTTAACATTTTTTACCTTTTTTTGTATTTTTCTGTATTTGTTTGCAGTTTTATACAGTGTATATATCATTTCATACTCAAATATGGTTTTTATGTTCTAAAATGACTCCTTGATTAAAAAGAAAACAAAATCCTGCTTTAGTTGGATGTGGTGGTACATGCCTGGAGTCCCCACTGCTTGGGAGGCTAAGGCAGCAGGACTGCCTGTTCTTAGGAGTTTGAGACCAACCTGGGCAACATACTGGTATTTTCCCTAGAAGCCAATCAGTAAACACCAAAACGCTATCAACCAGTGACATAATGTACATTGTGTGCCTCAAATACATTTTACAATTGCCCCAGTTTCTACGTATTTCCAAGGCTGGTTCTGAACACTATCTTTCTTATCCATAGATGACAGACCAGTAGTAAAATCTTAGGGTGGAACAAAGGGGAAGGTCACAGTCTCTAAGGGTTGAAGGTAATGCTATAGACATTTGGGGCTATCTGTCCTTTCTCCATTGGAAGCAGGAAACACATGGTTCCCTTCATTACGTGAAAGTACTTTCTCTACCGTTTCTCTTTCTTCTGTCTCTACTCCACATTCTCCCCACATGTTGCCTCTTAGTCTCAGGTGGCAGGAGTTCCACCAGTTTATCCCTAGCTGTGCACTATCTAGCTTGAATTTCCCATTTCTTCCTCAACACCCTTTCCCACTAAGAGCCTCTTCCAAAGTCCACATACTCGAAATTCTTTTAATGGGGATAAATAACTTTCATCTAAATCAAAGCCCAAGCTTAAAATGTAAATAACTCTGGGTGAGTTAACACATGGCCTTAATATTCACACTAAGGTGTAAACGTCTAATATAATGTCTAAAGACGGCAAGGGGGATGGGGAAAGAGAAGCACAAATCTTTCACAGAGCTGAACAGTTTGCCAATGGTACCTGCTTCCTGTCTACCGAAACCCCGACGCCAGGCCTGCTCCCAGGATCCCAAACCACCCAGAAGCAGAAGGTGGCCATGTCACCCTGGCCAGCTCTATATCCATTCCAGACTCAGGATTAGAATAATTTGGGAGAGGGTCAGACAAGTCAGAGCCCCAGATGGCAGAAGAGCTGCTTTAGCTTAAGATTCTTAACTCTTTCCTCAGGGCAGGGAAGGTTGGAGACAATGAAGGATGAGGCTTTCCAGGCCCAGGACTTAACCTTGATCCAAAGCCTAGTCATGGCTTTAATTTTTGTAAATCAAAGCCTTCAGTTTTTCTTCACTGTTTTAGCTGAAGACATGTTTCCCAGGGTACAATGAAAAATAAAATCAAAGCTACCAAATTAGAGATTGTGTGACATTGTGGCTATCACTTAAATCCTCTACAGGCAGGCAGGAATCATTGCTCTACTAAACTCCCTTTCCTAAGCCTTTTCCCCCTACCATTGTCTTCACAAGATCATCCTATACTTGGAAAACATTCGTTTAATTATCATCACACATGATGGGACTATTGCCAGCTGCTTTTTATTTTAACTGCAGATTCTTTCCAGGGTCTTTTTTTTTTTTTTTTCTTCCTTTTTTGGTGGGGGTGGAAAGGAGGAGAGAGAAGTGTATGTCTGTTTTTGCTATTACACAGGACTGATCGGATTTCCTTTTATAATCACAATTAAACTTCCAGACTCAATCATAGGAGTATTTCACATTTAGAGGATCTGAATGTGTATTGGTCAAGCTCACAAAACCTTCCAAGTTTGGCAGTGAAGTGCTGATCCTTGAGGTAGAGCAAATCATTCTAGGAATGGAATGAGCACAGGGAGACTAGAAGAGCCCAAGGCTCAGTATCCTCTCCATCATCTGAGCCTTGGTTCCAGGCTCAGGTACATTTCAGGTAGTCCCTCTAGTAGGATGGCAAGCTCCACAAGAGCAGGGCTTTTGTCTATCTTGTCCTCTACTGTAGCATCAGCACCTACGTGGTGTCTGGCATTGCAGTCTGTCTTGTTGAGTAATGGATTGCCCTTTGTTCTCCTATAGTTCTAGGAGTGGAGGTGGGGGAAGAGCATACTCTACAGCATCTTTGTAGGAAGCAGGATTGTCAAGATTTAAAACTAGTTGCAGCAGCTGTAGCTTTGAAAGGGCCTAAGCACAATGATCTGGCTGAAGGGAGTGGTGTGTGGGGCTCAGGGATGCCAGAGCACAGGCACTTCAGCTTCACCCCTATTGCATTTTATGTCATGGCTCCTGATGGAACCTATGGAGGGAGGCTCAGACTTCTCTACCCCCTAGAGTCCCAGGGACTCAGACCTATAAGTTAGAGGATTGAACCTATGCTAATAGGAATCTGAGGGGAAAAAATGACCAAGATGTAGAAAGCTTGTCAGAGGTCTTCCTCAACTCCCAGAAATCTGCCTTCCTACCCCCAAAGAGCAGAATATGATGTCTATGAAATTAAATGTGGGTAGTCACCTTGACCCAGAACTTCAGCTATGGTATGTATATGTCCTGGAGTAAGAGTGTCTTCATTAAGCATCCAAAACTTGTCAAAGTGGAGCCCTAAGTTACCATTCACTGCCTGCTGCCTTGAGCAGCATCCCTCCCCAACAAAGTGGAGGGTCCTTGGAAACATCAGTTCTCTTTAGCACACAGGTATTGTAAAAAGGGCTAAGGATGTGAATTAGTCAGACATTAGTGAGATTTACTTTTACAAGAACCTAACTGCTAATATTAACTAGCATTTAAAATAAATAAGAGAAAGGAACTTTAATGTTTATTGGAGTTTCCCTTTTGTTTTGGGGAGGAGGTGCAAAGACTAATGAGGGGGCATTAATTAAAAAATTAGTGCTTGCTTTGTATGTGTTAGGAATTAAGAGTTTATAATTTAGAAGGGGAAATAGGACAATACCAAAGTGACTCTTAAAACACAACCACCTAAGTGATATCAAAAGGAACTGCGGTGGTGCGAGTGGGGGAGGGAGTGATCTCACATGGCCAGGCAGAGAGTAGGTGTTGGTTGACCACCACCTTGGAGGATTTTCACTAGCGGTGATGTCAAAAGGGTCTGCCAGGTAGGTGCTAAATCTACGTTAAAGGAAAAAGATTTATATGATCATACTTGTCTAAGAATGGAAAATACAAGTGGACCCAATACAAGGGGAGAGGGGACTAATGGGAGAGAGTGGATGATGGTGTTAGGGAAGGGGAGAAATAACATAGAGGGGTAAAAAGGAAAAGAAAAAATGCAAAATATGGATGTAACTGAAAATATGAGAGAGGGAGAGAGAGAAAAAAAGGAGGAGGAGGATGGGGAAGAGGAGGAGGAGAAGGAAGAAGAAGGAGGAAGAGGCAGAGGAGGAGGAGGAGGAGGGGTGAGGGAGATTAGGGTGAGGAGGAGAAGAAAAAGGAAAAGAAAAAATTCCAGGTATAACCCATGTTTGCATCGGACTGTCATTACATGCTAATTAAAATTCTTACTTTTTAAAATTTCTCCTGTAAAATATTTAGGGAGATGGAAGTGTAAACCATACTTATTTGATAGTTGCATAATGGATATTTCAACTGAGTTATTACTCTGTACCCCACTAACATGTATAAATAAAATATTACTACTACTATTACTAGTAAGATTGGAGAAAGGTCTGGGGCGAGGAGAGCAGGAGGGGTCAGATTGCAGGAGAGGAGAGTGGGACAGCTGAGTGCTGGGGGTGGGTACAGTTAGGAACTGAGGTCATCCCAAGGTGTGAGTTAAACTGATGGAGGGCCACAACCAATCCACCCACCAACAAATCTGCTATCCAACCAGCTGACCAACTGTCTGCAATAGACACAGAAGGCTTTTGTTCAATCAGCAATCCATAGCCTAGTGACTTAGTGGCAGCAGAAAGCCAGAGAAAATAGGACACGGCAAGCAGCAACCTCTAAGGTGGGTAGGCCCCTTTGGAGGCTTGGAAGAGTCAACAAGGAATCAGGCGTGCCAGAGGGTGGAAGCAGAGCACAGAAAGATGTGGCTAGGCCTTTTGCAAAAGCTTTCATTTTTCTCCAGAACAATTCACAAGAACCTACTAACAGCAGTTGCCTCTAGGGAGGGGAATTGGGAGGCTAAGGGGCAAGGTGAGAGAATTTCTGTTCTACCATTCTGTTATTTTTTGAATGTTGACTTTCCTGAATATATTGCCTATTATAACGAAAATTTAAAGTGTTGGGACCCAGGGTCTTGGTAGCTGTACCCGGTGATTAAAAAGACACCTTATTTTCACTTCAGTGAAACTCGCATGCCCAGCTGTAGAGGAAGGAGTGATAATAAACCCCAATGTTTCACTCTCTCCCACCCGCGTGCTTGGGTTCCGGCAGTTGCATGAGGCTGGGAGTCGCCTGCCAGTTTAGCGCGGCTACCAGCCAGGGCGCGCGCCTCTGGGAGCGCGGTGGAAAGTGCCGGGGCGCGCGCTCTGCTGAGGATGGAACCCCGTCCCAAGTGTTCGTTAGCTGCTTCCGCCCAGTGGGTACGAACCTGGACTGTCCTAAATGCATTTTTTCCCTCCCTTATAGTCTGTTAAATTGACTAATAAACTCAACACAGCGTTCTCTGTGCAGCTTCAAAAACCTCGGTAATTTCGTTAGAAAACGTTGAAATCCAACCCCAAAGTATTCGGCCCGAATGTTTAGTTAAAGTAACCCCGTGGGTTAATAAACTAAACAAAGGCAACCCATGCAAAACTGGAGCAATGAAAACCAGGCTAAATAAACGAAGGGAAGTTTATAAGAACCCTCTCGGAGGAAAAAAAGAGAAAAGACACCGGGCACGGAGGTTTAATGCGAAGCATGTGAGCGGGGCTCAGCTTACAGGTACGCGGGCCGTCTGCGAAGAGGGCTGTCAAGCGGCCTCGCCGAGTGCGGGTGGGTTGGTGTCGCCTGGGAAACCCTACCCGGGAGAGGCGAGCAGCCTGGCGGGGCGGGCGCAGGCTACCGCTAGCTCCCCGCCCAGCCGCGGGGCGCCCCCGCTCGGCCCCCACCCGGGCCTCCGGCGCTCGGCGGGCAAACCCTGGTGGCACAGGCGTGCGCCCCGGGAGCGGCGCGCGCGACGGCCGGCGCGCGGCGAGCCGCCCTGCGGTGGCGCTCTTTCTTTCCGGGAAGGGCCGTGTTGGTTTGCTTGCAAAACCGGGGCTGAGGGATCCTGTGCTGTGCCTGAGAGGCAGAAATAGGGGATCTCGCACTCTCGGGAGAAGTTCCCTCTCCCGCCTTTCTGTCCCTTGCTCGATGCCAAAAGAGAAACAAGGACAGTGTGGGGCGGTTGACCCCGAAGGAGCTCTGATGAAAAGGGGGGGGGGGAGCTGCGGGACATAGGTTTCTACATTTAGTTACTTTTGCTTTTATGGTCCAGATATCTCGAAAACGTTAGGTCTAGAAACCAGGAGTCACTGTGTAAAACAGCTGTCCTTCTTGTCCACCTCGCGCCCAGGGCAGGTCTAGCCATGAAAAGAAAGAAAGAAAGAAGGATAGGGAAAAAAAAAAAAAAGCTGGCAAAGGAGGAGATTTAGTTTTCAGATCATTCTGACTTGTCTCTCCCGCGCTTCCTCGCCCCTGGCCCCTGGAATTTCTAGGAGGGGCGGCCCTAGCGGTCGAAGCCGATTCTGGGCGCTGCGCTAGGAGATCAGAGGCAATATAGGTTCTATGTTAAATGAACCTTCAGGTCTCGGGACAAAGGCACGGACCTCACACAGGGGCCAAGTACCTTCCCCCAGACGCTCTCGGCTCCCGCCGCTTCTTTTATTTCACGAGGTGAATCCTCGGAGTCAACTACTGCCGCAGAACCGGTGGGCCAATGAGGGAAAGCAGGAGGCGCAGGAGATGGTTTGAAAGGAGGTGTGGGTTTTAATTTTTAAAGAGCATAATTGGAGGAGGGTTATTATTTTTTTTCCCTTGGCCAAGGTAGGGGGGAGGGGGAGGAAGAAAAAAAGGCGAAACACAACACATTTATCTATCAACCGCTAGACAAGACAAAGAGGTTTTAACAACAGTTTGAAAAGAGCGGCCTGTGAATGGTTACTATTCAATTTGTATTTTATTCCCCGCTGGTCATGGAATTGAGATCAGAAGAAAAAGTGAAAACACATGGCTGAGGTCAGGGGATCAGAGAACCACCACATACAGCAAAGGGAAGGGAAAGCAATGGGAACTCGTGTGAAGAAATGGATTATATAAACAGAGCTTACCATCGCCTGCGCCCCATTATCCTATAATTTACCCTGCATGGGAGCATAGAAATATATTAAACTAGTGATAGGTTTTACCATTTCTTTACAACCCAGCCTCGTGCCAATCAAGCCTACTATATACTTTGAGACATGTTTAGAATTCTTGAACTAATGTGTTTATTTTAAATATCACAGGGAAATTATTACATCACCAGAAAATAATGCCAGAGCGGGGGTCTGCCGCCCTTTTGAAGTCCTGCTGCAACGAAACATGATTTTAATTACATAATCACTTTGAAACTATAATTATACAATAAACGATGAGGATTAAGCGGGAAGTATAGAGTACATTAAAAATTGCTTAGGTCTTGAGAAAACAAACTGAACATGCAAAGGGAAAAAAAAGATGAAATCCGAGGTCTTGGGATGGGGGGTTGATAAATCCTACGATCGCCTTCCTTTGAGCTGAGGCAAGATGGGAGCCTGGGGCTCTGCCTGGACCTAAGAAGGGAGGGCAGTGGTGGCCCCAGTCCTGGAGCTGAGTAAAAGCCAGTGAATCTGAGACAGAATCAAAGAGAGGCGCAGGGTGATGGCTCCGAGTGACTTTGCTAACCTTTCTACAAGAAAATAAATAAAGTTGTTGCTTTGGCATTTACAAAATGCATTTACATTGAAAACTGTCATGCATCAGAATGCCACTAGGAGATTGAGCATTGCCAAAGATTGTTTTGTTTGCCCTTCCTTTCCAGGAGGAAAGTCATTAAACATGAATTGCGTTGTGGGTGCCCTGATGCCCACAAGAAGTTTATCAGCAATCGCAGTCAGTGGCTCAGGCGACATTGTGTGACTGCGAACACCTTGGGGCGCTCCTGGTTTCTGGGGTACATAGGCCAAGTGTGCACTTGCCCTGGCACCAACTCACCTCTGGGCCCCTTCCTGAAAGCTGTGCCACCACTTGAACACTTGCTTCTGTGCTTGCATTTCCAGTGAGGCCAAGGGCAGGAGCAGGATTTTTCCTTTAAAATGTAGAAACTTAGCTGCTACATCCAGAGGTCACTGGCATGCATCTCTCTTTCTTCAGCTTTTAGGAGCCCCTAGAAGGAGCGTTTACAGAGCCCAGAGCACAGAAACCCAGACTGGGCTCTTGGCTTTAGATCCTGGTGGGAGCAATACTCTGGAGACCTGGTGACAAGGTTCTAGGCTTGGGCACAGAGTCTGGAACTTTTTGGGAAGCCCCTTAGGGACAGAAATCCTGGAATTAACTCTACAAGCAGTGCCTCCTGGCTTTTTCAGAAGTACCTATTTTATCTGCTAGTTTTGTCAGGCCAGAGTACAACAGGAACGGAGAGTGAATGCAATCCCTGATTCCAGCCTCTTCTTTCACAGGCAGGTTTTAATAAGACTGCTATCACCTCCCCGCCAGCATACACCCACACCTCCACCCTCCCAGCCTCCATTCCCTTATTAATTTCACAACAGGTGGGGGTTTGGAATGTGGGTACCTAGCCCAGCCATGCTTTACATACAAAGGCGTAAATGTTACCAGCTCAACCACCGCACAGAGGGGCACTCTAGCCTTTTGTCCGTGCAGAAAATGATGAAGGGAGAAGCAGCAATGTTTAAATTCAAATGCAATCCAGAAAAGAAGTTTCCCCAGAGCTCAGATGTGAGGGGTCGGGAGAGTGCTAGAGAGGGAGAAAGTGACAATAAGAATCTTTCCTTGCCCTTACTTGGGCCCCATGGTCATTCCTAACCTTGCCGGGTCCGCTGGCAGCTTAGGGCTAAAGACCAACTTCGGCTCTGAACCATTAATATGAAGACACATCAGCATTGCATTAGACTGCAGCAGACCATCAACGGTCAAGAAAAAAATACAAAAGAAATAAAATAGTTCATCCGAAGAGTCCTACTGTCAACGTGTTTATTTTTTGCTTTCCTAAGTTCAGGGTGTAATTTACTCACTGCCCTCTTGCAAACAAAAGCGCTGTGCTAGCCTGGCAACGTTGACAAGACCTTTTCAAAACCCCAAGGAAATTACAACTGGGCACCAATTCAGGGGCTAATTTATATCCAGTCAGGAAGGCCAACAGGCACAGTTCTTTTCCGGGATGAACACGTTGGGAAGGCCAAACTTAAAAAAAAAAAAAAAAAAAAAAGATGGGGTGGCGGAAATCAGACTCCTTAGAGGTAATGTTGTTGTTCTTAGGTGCCGTGGAATCGGTATCCGACTCATAGCGACCCTCATAGGGTTTTCAATGGCTGAGTGCTTCGGGATTGCCTTGGGAGTGGATTGCCATGTCCTTCTCCCATTTTTGCAGTGCTGGGAATTGAACTCAGGACCTCAGAGACTGCAGCGCAGCACTCTACCCACTGAACTAAATCCCAGCCCCTAGAGGTAATAGTAACACTAATAAACATTATTGATCTACTTCATAAATAATACAAGCAAGTTACCCACAGTACCTGAGTTGACGCCACTGCGACGCTGCCAGGTAACTATTACAATATTTAATATCAAAATCGTATGCAGTGTTATTATCTGCCCTAGCATTATGGTATGTTACATTCATTTATTCCTCACATCATCACCATGTGGGTAGGGATGTACTATCCCCATTTCACAGAGGAGCAGTTGAAACACCCAGCGATTACTCTAATCTGTCTCAAGGCACATGACCATAAATGGTCGGATGGATGAGAATCCAGACTAACTAAAGGAAATGCAGGCTAGGAGAAACTGAAACATGTTCCAGGAAAGATGTCAAGAACATGGAGGAACCGGGACTGGCACCCAAGTCGAAGGGAGTAGGGACTGTAGTGCGTAGATTCCGCCACCCACTGAACCACCCTCAGTGCGCAGAGTCTGAACAGTCGCCCTCGACGCCTAAGGCACAGTCAGGACAAAGAACGCAAGGAGAGTCAGCGTGAATCAGGACGGACAGCCGAGTGGCCCGCTGGGCATCAAGCTATCTCCCCAGCCGTGAGATCCTTAACGGCTTGGACAGCAGTTTGTTTTCACAGATACATCAGAGGGAACATCAAGAAGGTTCTGGCTTCTCTGGATCTCTGCGCGACCCTCCGGAGCGCGAGGAGGCGTAGGGGCCTGAGGATCCGGCCTGCCAAATTGAGGGGGGAGAGCAGAGGGACTCAGCCAGCTGCTGGGCGGTCGGATCGGATCGTACTCCCCTTCTGGACCCTGACGGCGTTCGGCCCCAGAGCGTGTTGGTGCCGGCTCCGGAGTGCGCCTCTGTGGACTGGAGGAGCCAGACATCTCCGGAAGACGCAGGATATCCCATAATGGTCATCGCCTGGCTACCACTCCCTATGTGCACTTACCGTGTGCCGGGAGTTCTAACTCCAGGCAAAGTGAAGCTGAGTGGCCAATGGGATGGAGAAAGCTGGCAGAAAACTTTGGCCAGGAGGGGGCAGTGTGGAGGCTATATCTGCGATTTGTTGGTAAGAACTGCGGGAACGTCGCAGCCATCTTCTAGGCCTCCCCTGCCTCTGGAACTTGGCATCAGTAGATTCCTGCTGATCTGCACGATGCAGACAACCGTCTGCGACCACAGCTATCATTTGTTGTCGCTGCCGGCAGGCTGCGCCAGATCCTTGACATGCAAGCTTTGTCTCATCTCCCCCAGTAGCTGGTAGCTGGTGAGACAGAGATGATCATCCTATTTAGAGAAGACAGTGTCCAAGTGGCTTAGTACAGTGCCCAGCATCTCTAAGGGAGTAATGATGGCAGTTCCCTCCTGTTCCATAGCCGGAAGGCAGGGAGAGGATCCAGTGAAGAGACAGCCAATATGTGCCCAAGTCTACTGGAATGGGTCTGCTGACGTTATCTGACAGCGCGAGATGCCTTTCACTTCCCTACCAACTTCTCAGAGCCCAGTGTTTCCAGAAAAGCTCCGGATGGGAACTCTGGGCAGAACTGGGAGGAGTGGAGTGGGGGGGAGGAAGGTCCTTCCTGAAAATCCAAAAAACCAGAGGTTCTCCTTGGAGAGGGCTGTGAGGTTCTAGTAGGGAATAGGGCGTTATCATTATCCCACTCCTAGAGAAGTAATAACTTGAGCGTAGACACTTGCCTGGAGGTATGCTGAGCCCTTTACAGACACGTTTTCCATCTCCGCTGCATGCAGAAATTGTTGGGGAATTTTAAATATCTGATGCCCAGTGCAATCATTTCTAGGACAAGGACAAGGCCTCTTTTTTAAGCTCCATAGGTAATTCCAATGTGCAGCCATGCCTGAGAACCACTGCTTTAGGGGAATTGTCTCAATCCTTACACCTCCACCTGACTGATACTGTGATGATTTCCTAGGTAAGAAAGCTGAGGCCTAGAGTGGATCCATATTTGGCCCAGGGACAAGCACAGGTTAGTATGGTGCCAGAGAGCAGGTGTCTAGCCTCTCTGGGCTGAGTGCCTTTTAGCCATCACCCCCAAAGTTTATCACACTGGGGAGATACCTTGAGGTCATAGCAGGAAGAGGTAGAAAGACCACCCAAACCTGAAATTTGGGCAGAGAACCACCTGCATTCTGGGTCTTGGATGGAGAAGGAGGCAGAATAGGAAGTAAGGGAAAAGAACAGACTTGGCTTCTTTGGGAAAAGTAGGTCCCCCCAAAATCCAAATGCCCCAACATGCCCAGAGCCTGTTGTTAAAAAGATGATATGAGATGAATCCAGTCCAGTGACATGAGTGCAATGTCACTCCTTAGGACAGCCTGGAGTCATGAGATCAATATTGGAGTAGGAGTCAGGAAACTAAAAGTCTACCCAGCTGGACCATTGGCTGGCAGTCAGGTCATTTAACCAGTTTCCTCTCCTGTAAAGTAGTGGTTGGAAAATGCTGGCAAGGATGTGGGAAGAAAGGAACCCCTATGCACTACTAATGGGAATGCAGGTTGGGGCAGCCACTATGGAAATCAGTATGGATGTACCTCAAAAAACTAAAAATAGAACTGCCATAGGACTCAGCTATCCCACCCTTGGGTATACATCCGAAGGGATGTAAGTCACTATACTATGGAGATACTTGCTTATCTATGTTTATTGTGGTATTATTTGCAATAGCCATGATAGGGAATCAACCTAGGTGTCCATCAACAGATGAGAGGATAAAGAAATTGTAGTATATATACACCACAGAATCTTATTCAGCCATAAAGAAGGACAAACTTATGGCATTTTCTGGAAAATGGATGGAACTAGAGATCATCATTTTAAATGAATTAAGGCAGACCCAGAAAGATAAACATTGCATGTTTTCTCTGTGGATGTTAGACTTCAATATATATTCATTATTAAAACGTATAGATCATGAAAGCAGACAAGACCTAAGTAGGGAAAGATAATGGACTAAAGGAAAGGAGGAGGGGGCAAGAGCAAAGGATAATAGGAGAAAAGAAAAAAAAAATCATGTATATGTATATTGCCCTTATGGTAAAATCAGGAGGTAAGTATATAGATAGATATAGTCACAAAAAAGACGAGCAAGTAGAAAGGAGACCATTGGTGGGAAGGAAGGGAATGGGGGAGGAAGGTCAGGAGAGGGTAAGGGGAAAGTTAATGTGAGCAACGTACAATGAAATGCCTGTATGGAAATGTCATAATGAGACCCATTACATTGTATATTAAAAATTACTAATAAAAAAGTTAAAAAATAAAATAAAATAGTGGTTGGATAGGGTTATCTCTAGAGTTTCTTCTTGCTCACACGTCCTGTGGTTATTTCAGGCTGTGGTATGAATAAGTTCAATTTTGGATTCAAGTTGGAAAAACAAATGACAATATTTCAGCATTGTTGTGCTCACTCATTTGCTTCTCACACCTTCCATAAAGGTAGGAATTGTTGTGACTCCTCTAGAATTTTCTAGTGCTGTCCTGATACTCAGTTCCAGCCCCTCTGTTCAGGCCTCATAGGTCATTCTACAGTTGGAGACCCTCAGGGTATTTGAAGAAGATTCCCTTGGCAGAATATGGGAAACAGAGGCCTTCAAAGTACCCTAAACCAGCTCTCAAATTTAAGTAGAATCATAGCATGTATGTTTTTTTTTTTTTTTTTTGAAGGGAGTAGAGGGATTGGGAGCTAGTCTTCTGAATCAGACTCTTCTCACAGCCTTAAGTTTGTTGTTGTTGTTTCGTTTTGTTTTTCTTTTTCAAAAATCTGATTCCTACTGAGTCATAGATTCACTAGTAATGTTTGTAAAGAGCTTCAAAAGTGTGCGGGCTAGCATCATGATTTATTGTCCTGGAGGAGAGCCCACCCACCGTGGGCTTATAGTGGGAGTCCCATCTAGAGGACCTCAGCTCTCTGTATATGTGTGCCTTACACCTCAGGGTCCTAGTTGCTGACTATTCATTAGAATACCTGGGGACATTAAAAAATACAGATGCACCTCAACTTACAATTGGATTATCTTTCAATAAACCCATCATAAGTGGAAAATATCATTAAATCAAAAAACATTTAATAGCTGGGCACTGTGGTGGACGCCTGTAATCCCAGTGACTCAGGAGGCAGAGGCGGGAGGATCCCAAATTCAAGGCCAGAGGCAGCCTGTAGAACTTAGTGAGATCCTGTCTCAAGATAAAGAATTTTTAAAAAGGGGGTTGGGGTGCAGTTCAATGGTAAAACACTTGCAAAGTATGTGTGAGGCCCTGGTTTCAGCCCCCAGCACTGAAAAAAAGGGGGGCATCTTATATACCTACTGCCCAGTATCTTGAGAGAATATTGTACTATGTATTGCTAGCCTGGGGAAAAGATCAAAATTTGGCATATGCAGTCTACCAAATGTGTATCACTTTTGAACCATTGGAAAAATGAAAAGTCCTGAGATGAACCATGGTAAATCAGGGACTATAATCATGGCTGGGGCTTACCCAGATGGATTAAATCAACAGCTCAGGTGGTAACGCCTACACATGGATTTATTTTTTCTAAAGCTGCTATGATTCTAATGTGCAGCTGCAGTTGAGAGCAGTTGCTATGGATGTTTATAGAGAGGTCATGGAGAGGCCAGTGGTCAGCAAAAGCTTGAAGGAAACAAGTCTGCTTGGAGATCCAGACCCGAGGCTGAAGTCATGTGGGAAGATATGACTGTCCAAGGAGAGAAAGGTGGAGTGTGAAAGACAGCTGAGGAGAGAACCTCAGCACAGCCCATTGCCAACAAGGGAAGTGGAGGAAGGAGAGACTGGGAAAGGGACTGAACTGAAGGAATTTGGGATGCAGGAGAAAAACCTGGAGGGACGGTCTCCTGGTGGCCAAGAGAGAAAAGAACGTCCTGGTAGACAGAGACATCAACAGTACCAGCTCCACCAAGAGGATGATTTAAGACTAAGATTTGAGAATCATCCTCATTGGACTTAATGGCTAGGAAGTCTTGGGTGGCCTAAGCAAGAAGAATATGGCGGGGCCCAGGAAGTTGAATTGCAGTGGGCTGAGAAGTGAATGGAGGTAAGCCAAAGACGCAGCTACCCCTGGGAGATTGTGAGCATATCCTCACCATCCTACAGGAAACATAAAAGGACTCTGTCGACTACTTCATTTTATTTTAAAAATATGGAATGTCTCAAGAATTTGCATGTCGTTCTTGCGCAGGGGCCGTGCTAATCTTTGTACTGTTCCAGTTTCAGTGTATGTGCTGCCAAAGGGAGTACTGGCTGTTATTTTTGATGCCCAAAGCGAAATGGGGTGTCTCCCCCACACACCCTGGTGTGCACAACACTGTATGCTGGAGGGAAGCCAAACCCAAACTCAGCGCCAGAATATGAAACCTATTTAAAACATGCTTGATTATTTTCCAAAGCAGCATCAAACTTGGGGTAAAATAGTCCCCTGCAGCCAGGTGGCAAGCTAAGCAAAACCAGCCATGACTCTAGCCCACAAAAATCAGAGCTGAGGCTGCCAAGCCTTCGAGGCCTGACTTTGTCGCCTAACAGGAAACCCATGGAGCAAAACAACCTATACTCCTCCCCCAGGATGGTTGACCACTATAAGGAAACCCAGAGAGCCTACAATGAGAGAAAACCCACAAAAACACCAAAAAAGAAACAGAAGACGCCCTCTGTGAACAGACCAACACTGTAAAATTTGACCAAGAACCTTGGCGCTCCAGGAGACGCTGCATCTTCCCTCCCTCCACTGGCTTCTTCAGGGTGGAACTCGCTCTGCAAGGAGACAGGAAGGGGTGAGGGCTTACCCCATTCCAGTATTTTCTCCTATTCTCCTCTCCACCAGGGGCTGCCTGCATCTCTTCTAATCTGACTCTGTAAGGAGCCACGTGCACCGGAGGAGCTGCTGGGTAGGACCAGCAGGCTCCCAGGCTCAGCCTTCAGCAACTGAGCTGAGAGAAGAATCTGGATGACCTCCAATGTCCCCGTGTCTTCTGGCTTGCCACTCTGCCTACAGGAAAAGACAAGGGTGACATGAATAGAGGTTCCCCCTAGGTAGGGGTGACTGGAAGCAGACACAAGAGGGCGCTCTCAGTCTTGACCTGGGTGCAGCTCATAGGGCATGTTACAATTACAAGTCCATGGAGCCTTTGGAATTGGTGTGCTTTTCTGTTTGCATATCATGCTAAGTTAGAAAAAAAAAGTTGCTTTTTTTTTTTTTTTTTTAAGGCAATGACGAGTATGCCTGGTGGCTCCCTCTTGCCAGGTTCCAAAATACCAGGCTGCTATTTCTCTCTCTTTAGGCAATGGCCTGCAATTTTCCTCTTGCCCTGCAGCCACCACTATGCAATTTGCACCTCACTACTTTCCTGGCTGAGTCTTAATGCTGTCTGGTCACTGCTCCACCCTCCTTCAGAGCAGTGGTGACCTGTTGCTGGTCCTACCCAAGCAGTCTGCCAGACAGGGGTTAGGAGATGCATCTGATTGGCCGCCTGTGACCTAGAAGATCCTTCTTAGAAATTCAGCTTAAAGAATCTCATAGAGGGATAGAAGGTCAGGTGATCCAAAATGGCTATATTGCAGGTTCCTCAAAACCTGTGGTATGAATGGAGCTGAGGTGGTTTTGGAGTTGTTTTGAGCAAACAGAACATTACATTTTGCCTGGGTTGGATGGGGTGTTGCTTGGCAGGATGAGTGAGTGATGCTCTTGCTCTCTAATTTTCTGACCACTGAAGCGTTAAAGCAGCAATCCTGAAGTCACTATAAAGCCAATAGCCTGGGCACAGAGCACTTAATTCCAATCTACCAATAACAAAGTTTTTATCAGACCGTTTTTCTTTCTCATTTTGCCTTAGATCTCAAATGATCTTTCACAAGGGCTTGTCAAAAATGTAACTGTAGTGGATTGCCAAGTACTTTTGCAGGTGGCAACTAAAACAGCTAAGTTCTTCTCCCTCCATAATTACAGGTTAGGAAGACTATATATAAGTGCTGAGTAAATACCTCAGATTCTTTATTTATGCTTCCTCATTCTGAAGGCAGAGTGGTTTAGTGGAAAAAAGTCACTTGGGTTAGATGTCAGAAGGTTCTGGTACAGATTAGTTATGGGACCTCAGGTAACTTATTTAGACTCTTTGAGCCCTGGTTGTCTAATCTATAAAATGAGAAGGTTGGACTAGATAATAATCAAATGTCTTTGTTGTCTAACGTTCTAGGAATTCATGATATTGTTGTATAGCTAAATATCTTTATTAAATATGTTGTGGTTTGTAAGGAAAAATCCTGTTGAGTTGCAGGTGGATATTCCTTCATTAAGTAAATATTTCATAAATTCAATCAATGCAGGCACACTGGCACCTCTGTGAAAGAAACAAAGATGAATACTTTTGAGGTCTTATTCTCAAGTAACTGTGAATATCCAAATGCGTATTGGGTGTGACCTATATTTTCTTTGAATGACCATGATAGTAATGAGGATGTAAACTCACTCTGAATAACTACAGACAAGACAAACTCATGCTCAAGTGATGGTCCTGACTCAGGTTTATGCCCTGATTCCTCCATTGTATTATTTTTAAAAAGTCATCTCTGTAAAGTTCTCCTTCTTTCCTTCCTTCCTTCCTACCTTCCTTCCTTCCTTCCGCCCTCCCTCCCTCCCTCCCCACCCATTCCTTCCTCTTCAGCATGCCCCAACCTCTGTCCTTGGGCCCTCATCGCTGTGGTAGCAGCTTCCTTCTTCCCTAGCATGCAGAACCCTTAAACTCTCCAGGCTCCATCTTTTCTCTTTCCCTTAAGCTCTACCTTACTCCCATGGGAGGAATTGACCCTTTGGGTTTGAATAGGTTTCAGTCCCAGCTGTTGAGAACCTCAGAGATCTTTGTTGCTGTTGTTGTTAGGTGCTGTCAAGTCGGTATCCGACTCATAGCGACCCTCATAGGGTTTTCAATGGCTGACTGTTTCAGGATTGCCTTGGGAGTGGATTGCTAGGCCCTTCTCCCACTTTTGCGGTGCTGGGAATTGAACTTGGGACCTCAGAGACTGCAGCGCAGCGCTCTACCAACTGAGCCAAATCCCAGCCTCAGAGATCTTTAGAAAGCAGTTATGAGAATGGGATGACAAGAGGGAGGACAGGTAAGGAACTCCACTTCTTTGGACCCCAGAGGCACATGCTTAGAGAATCCCAGAACACCAGATCTAGAAAGCAGACTCCGGGCCCACCTCCTTCACTCTAAATGGGGTCAGAACCAAAGCTGGCAGGTGATTGGTCTACAGACTTCTACCCCAGCCCTTTCCCCTTTGCTAATCTGGTTTGCCTGCTCTTGTTCTTTAAAACCTCTGTTTTGGGGTTTTTCACCCTTCCAAAGGATCTTTGTTAAGGAAATAGGGGCCCCAGGCAGCCTTTTTTCCCAGATGTGAGCTGCTATCTGATGCTCTTTGGCTACTGGAGATCCTAGGTTCCCAGGGACAAGTTTAGCCTGCAGACCACTAAAATCTTCAAAGACCTGGTCTCAGTCCTGGAGAGAGGTTCTCTGTCGTTAGCTGGGCTGGGATACTTCCCCTTCCTTTCCTCCTCCGGTCTTACACCACCCTTGGACTTCTCCCTGGACCCACCATTCCCAGAGACATCATTCCTTTTTCCCTGGCTGATTTCATATTAGCCCATTAGTGTTGGAGGATTTTCCACCTCATGACCTCCCCGTGTCTGCGCCCCCAGGCCTCCCTGGAGAGCTCTCAGCCTGCTGCAGAGTGTGGGATGGAGGCTGCCTGCCGCCGGAATGCGCTCTCTAGGGCTGGAGAACTGTCCCTGTGCGGTACAAGCCACAGGGCGGGTGGGAGCATGTGGCTGGGAGCTGTCCCCTTCGAGGACAATGGGACTTTTATTTCTGGCCGGTATCCGCTGGCAGTCTCTCTCCCACTCTCTTTCTCAGTTGGGCTTTGGTTTAAAGTTACCCCTGCAGGATTAGCTTGGTGTTTTCTTTCCCGTGCCACCAGGGAAGTTTTGTTTCCGAAGTGGACTGTACACAGACGGGTCAGTCAGTCACAGGCCTCGCCGGACCACAAGCGTTGGTGTTCAAAGGCTTCCCTGAACGAGCCTGACAGAGAGAGGCCAGCCAGACTTGCTTTTGGCCTTGTGGAAAGGCACATTGAGCGGCAAGCTAATCTTAAAATTATTGTTTTCTGTTGGGTATATGTAATTATAGCCAAGCGTCCCTTTCCCCACCGACCCCCAAGGTTTTCACAGTAAACCCTGGAAAAGCTGCTTGTTTGTGGGTATCTGTTTAATCAAGCTTTCCTCCGCACTCCTCATTTTTATGCCTTCCTTCACCAAGGAGTGTGGCCACCAAAGACATCCTGTCTCCTGTACCCTGAGGCATGATGGCAAAACAAACGAAACAATGAAAAAGTTGTTTGGGTCCCTGTAGCCCAGCCGAAGAGGGCAAGTTTTGTTTGTTTGTTTAAAGCAGGGCTCCAAACATGTGAAAAATGGGTTCAGGTTCTGATGCAAGTTCATTATGTTAAAACTTTAGGGAGGATGGGTTGGATTCGGTTCAGGTTCGGGGTTAAATCCTACGTGTAGATAGCAGGGCATCAAACCAAACTTGAACCTGTGCCCTGAACTCATTTGGACTCAAACATTTAAAATGTCTTTTTCTGAACCTGAACCTCAATCCAAACTCAGTGAAAAACTGGGTTTGGGTTCAGCCTTTATATTTCTTTATTTTTATTTTTATTTTTTACCATTAGCTATTTAAAAATTGAAAAAAAATTAAAAAATTTGTCTACCTACACGTAGCCTGCAGCCATACTATTGTGGCTTCCAATCCATCAGAGCTTAGAAGCTAAGAAGGGTGGAGCCTGGTTAGTACTTGGATGGGAGACCACCTGGGAACACCACGTGCTGTAGACTTAGCAGCCACACCTCATCCAAAAAAAAAAAAAAAAAAAAAAATCAGCCACTGAAAACTTTATGGATAGCAGAAAAGCACTGACTGATAATAGTGCCAGGCATGGCACAGAGTCAGGTAGTGTTTTGTCTATTGTACATGTTGTTGTTGTTGTTAGGTGTCATCGAGTTGTTATCCGACTCATAGTGACCCTCTGTACAACAGGGAAAACACTATTGTCAGTGCTTCTCTGCTGTTCATAGGGTTTTCAATGGCAGATTGATTTTTGGGGGTGGGTTGCCAGGTCCTTCTCCCAAGCCTACAGCTTCTGATGTTCCCAGGTGGTCTCCCATCCAGGTACTAACCAGGCCTGACCCTGCTTAGCTTCTGAGATCTGATGGGATCAGATGCCACAGGGCTACAGCTGCAGGCTATCTATTGTACATTGTTGTGGTTGTTAGGTACCGTGGAGCCGGTATCCAACTCATAGAGACCCTCATGGGGTTTTCAATGGCTGATTGTTTCGGGATTGCCTTGGGAGTGGATTGCCAGGTCCTTCTCCCATTTTTGGGGTGCTGGGAATTGAACTCAGGACCTCAGAGAATGCAGCGAAGCACTCTACCAATTGAGCTAAATCCCAGCCCATCTATTGTACATAGGGTCACTATAAGTGGGACCCGACTTCATGGCATCTAACAAGACCAACAACAAGAGCAACATCTACATGTAGGACTAAAATTTTAAACCTAAACCTGAACCAAATTTGAATCCTCTAAATTTTAACATGGACTGGGATTTAGCTCAGTGGGTAGACCGCTGCGCTGCAGTCTCTGAGGCCCGAGTTCAATTCCCAGCACCGCAAAAAATGGGAGAAGGGCCTGGCAATCCACTCGCAAGGCAATCCGGAAACAGCCATTGAAAACCCTATGAGGGTCGCTATGAGTCGGATACCGACTCAATGGCACCTAACAACAACAACAACAACAAATTTTAACATATGAACCCACACTTGAAACTGAACCCAGTTTTTCATGGATGTGAAGCCCTAGTTTAAAGAAATAGTAAAAACTCTAGGAAGGAGAGGGTAGAAACCAGAATTTCTGTGAAATCAATGAAGCTCCTTAAGAACTCAAAGGCTCTAATCCTAACTATTTACATCCTGGGGGTTATGCAAAGCTAGCACATCCTTATCTCCAGTCATTCCCAGGCCAAATGCCGAGGTCCTATCATTTCTGCTTGGGGGATCTGGGCCTCATAACCTGTCACCAACCAGATTCTGAGCTGGCAGCCCCAGCCCTGGGGATTCTTGTAAAAGTCACCTCTGTGCAAGTCTGATGTGTGGATTTAACCACACAACCACCATGACTATAGGCAAGCTCATACCATGAACATGAGGACATTAAATAGAATGGGGGATTTCTGTTAGTATACCATTATCTTATCCTGGACTTTATCTTTTTTTTTTTTTAATTCTTATTATTACTAATTGCAAAGGTAGTACTACTCATAAGAAGGATATAAAGTAAACAAAACAAAATATATTCCCCTTGCCCATCCTCTCCACATTCTCCTCTGTAGGTGGAACCATGACTAAGGTTTGGTGTATAAATATCCTTTGAGAGCTCTCATGCTCTGTGATCCAGATAACTACTCCAAGTCCACATTTTTGTTGTTGAAAAATTTTAGCTGTTTTAAAATTAGCTTTGTTGAGATAAATTTATATAGAATAAAATCCACCCATAGTTGATTAATTCTGACAAATATTTGCATCCTTGTGACTACCACCGTAATCATGACCTAGAGCATTTCTGTCACCCACAAATTCCACTGTGCCCCCTTCCTGGAAGTTTCCCATCCCAGCCCCAGGCAACTACTGATCTTCCTTTTGCTGTTATGGAGTTGTTTTTGTTGTTAGGTTCCATTGACTTAGGTCTGACTCCTAGTGACTCTATGCACAACAGAATGAAACATTGTCCAACACTGTGCCATGTCCAGCACCAGTCAGTGCTTCTCTGCTATTCATGGATTTTTGGTGGCTGATTGTTTCTGGAGTGGGCTGCCAGGTCCTTCTCCCAAGCCTATAGCACGTGTTATGGAGGAGTTTTGCCTTTTCTAGAACTTCATCTAAATGGAATCATATAGTAGGTACTCTTTCATGTCTTTTTAAAAAAATCAGCATAATGTTTTCGAGATTCATTTGTGTTGGTGAGTGCATCTGTAACTAGTTATTTCTGTTGATGACTAGTATTCCATTGTATGGATGTACCATAATTTACTAATCCATTCTTCTGTTGCTGGATATTTGCATTGTTTCAGGTATAGGGCCATTATGAATTGTCTGAAAAGCTGGTATATTGTTGTTCTGAATCATGAAAACAAATTAGAGCAAATACAAATTCAGTTCAAGCCTGTAATTCAGAGCTTAGTAATTAGCAGACATATTTTTAGGGAAAAGCATCTTTGCATAAGCAAGAAGTACAGATAGGCCACATATAATGATGTTATTATTAACATTAAATGCTTACACTCATTTCTATTTTCCTACATGATCTCTGACCATTTGGTAAATCTCTAAGTTCTAGACTCTTAACATGTTCTTTTTCAACCCCCCTCCTCTATGTCCATAAGAAGGGACAAGGCTGAGTCCACTAGTGTTTAGAAGACATGAGGAGCTCTGCTAATAGTTTTACCTATGAAAACATTGACCCTTGAGCCTGCTTATACAGATCATTTAAGTCTTGATTTAGATTGAGTTCTAGGGGATGTAATAACTACTTCAAGAGTCTGCTATATACACATCTATTAATTTAAAAGGATCCATTGAAAAGAATCTTGAAAAAAAATTAAAGTAGATAGCACCAAAACACAATTAGACTTATTTTGCTGACTCCATGTGGTAATTCTGATGATGGAAGACATGCCACCCAAAAGCGAAGTCATCGAGAAAAGCGATAGAATAAACCTACACATTTAAGCCATGACATCCGTGCTTCTGGCCAGGAATGCAATTTTCCCCTTGCTCGAATTATTCATTTCCTTTTTAATAGGTCACGTCTCATTTACCTTGATTTAGCACTGGGCCAAATACAGTTATGGATTTGGTATGGGGGAGGGGGGTGAAGGAGAGAGAACAAGAGAGAACTTTAAGGAAAATATAGTGGCCTTTGTCTTAGTATCCAAGTGCATGCCTGTCAGGAATTGTACCATCTCTTTGACTATTTTTCTACTGTGGAAAGAGAAAAGGTTTTCCTATGGTTACATATGTGAAAGAATAACGAGAAGTATATTAGAAAATACTATTTGATGAATAGTGCTTTTGCACTATGTCACTGTGAGGAAGTATCATAAGGCACATTTCACCACAAGGCCAAGGAGAATATTTAAAAAGGAAACTCCAGTGTAATGTGAAAAATAGACCAATCTCTACGTCTGTCTACAGGAAGAATGAATCACTAAACAAATATTTTTATGGCCTTAAAATATAATCAGAAAGAGCAATTCCCTAAAGTAGCTAGGTTTAAAAGGTTTATTTTCATTGAGTATCTAGATTATTATTTATTTACAATTACAGTTATGATGAATTTACAGGAAAAGCGTCATGTGACCACATCTTGTTTAATGACATAGGTAAAAATAAAGTACCAAGATGAATAAGCTGTAACAACCAACCTTGATAAGGACATGCCATAGTCTAAGATTCCAATTCTGACAGCGACTGATTTAAAAAATCCACCTAGAACCCAGATTTCTTTTCTTTCTTTCTTTCTCTTTCTTTCTTTCTCTTTCTTTCTTTCTTTCTTTCTTTCTTTCTTTCTTTCTTTCTTTCTTCCTTTCTTTTTTTTCCCCGGTATTGGGGGTTGAACCCAGGGCCTTGAGCTTGCATGCTTTGCAAGTGCTATACCACTGAGCTGCACCCTCAGCCCATTTTTTTTACTTTTTGAGACAGGGTCTTGTTAAATTACACAGACTGCCTCTCGTCTGGAACTTGCGATCCTCCTGCCTCTGCCTCCCTAGTTGCTGGGATTATAGGTGTGTGTCACCTCGCCCAGCTAGAGCCCTGATTTCTTTATGCCATATTATCTTCTGTGCTATAATTCCTGTTTTACTTCAAAGCCAAGCACTTAATAAATGTTTTTGGAATAAATAAATATTGAGTCTAATGCTGTTCATAACATTCTATTAACTTTTTAAACAGCATTGCCACTAGTCTGGTGGATGTAGGTCATTTGTATCAGAAGTGAGGATATTGTCATGACCTTCAGAAACAATGACTGTGCTAAACCTTTACTACATATTGTTTTAATAATCATACGGAAACCTTTGATAGAAAGTTAATATTCTTTCTCATCCAATCACATATAAGAGAGCTTTGTATATTTTAAGTGAGGTCTACAAAAATCCTTATTTTTTAACTAAAGACGTATTGCAAACTTGCTTTACCATGTTGAATGATGCAGAAATGCATAAACTATGCAAAAATGTGGTATTTCTCTTAAAGCTAGTGCTGGTCCTAAGAGGTAACCATGGGTGACAGCACAAGTTGATGGCACCAGGTATAACCTTTCAGTAGTTTTTTCTGTGTCTTTCTAAATGCATAGGAATTTTTAATATTTTTAAGCAAAAAAAAAAAAAAAAAACAAAAAACAAAAAAACTATCATATGATACATGTTATCTTTTGATTTTTCTTTTCTAAGTGAGATTTTTTTTTAAGGTCATGTGATAGAACAGGATTCAGGCCAGCCTTCAAAGGAAAGGACCTCTTTCATTGAGGATCCATTCAGCTAATACTTGCTGAGTGTTCACTGTGAGCCCAGCACTGTGCTGGGTGCCAGGATGCAGGTCGGTAGGGGTTGGGCTACCTTCATGGCTGACTTTGCTGCATCAGTTTATTATCTACCCTTGAACCTGAGGGGAGCATGTGTTTAATTACTGGCTGAAGCATCTGATTGCAAACCTTCCTTGGAGGTACTTTGCACTACATTCTAAAATTAAGTTAAATACAGTATCTAATAAAGCTTTATTATATATGTTTTTGCATAATCCCTTAGAAGCCAAAAGGTGTTATCTTTGTGTTTCAACTAGGATATGTTTTCTTTTCCTGTTGTTTGTTTATCATTGATACACAATACACTATAGCTATAGTCCAATGGATCGCTAAATACTACCACCAACCACAAGTAAAAACATTCCCTCAGCAAGCCTCGAGCCTGTTCCCATGCGTGGCAGAGAAACTGTTGTCCTGGCTTAGATAATGTTTTGGAAAAGGGCAAGTCATCTTCAAACACGATGTCCTAGAAGAAAAGATTTTTCTGTTTCACATTTTTCCACGCCAAAGGCTCTCACACACACGTACACACTTAAGTCCTGCATTGCTACAGTCTTTGCTACCACAACCCAGGGGTTGGCTTTGCCTTAATCACTGCCCAGCCTCCAGCAGCTTCCTTTTAGGAGGAAATGCAAACCTTGGCTAAAGAAAATATCCAGAAGCCCATTTCTTACTGCTTTCTTCCTCCCATATATGCCTGATTGGTTCTAAGGGGAGGCTGAGCTCCGTCTGTCCCGAGACTGCTGGCTCTGCTAATCTGTCCTCAGAGTTTCCCGTGGGCACCACAGTCAGCCCGCCAGCTGCGCTGCACAGAGATCCGATTGAGGCTCAGACCTGCTGTCTGTGTCAGGGTGGCATTTATGACTGCCCACTGACCTTGCTTGGCTCACGGGAAACTATGTGGCCAATTGTACAGTCCCAAGTGGGAACACCTCTGCCCGGTTCTCAGCCTCTTTCAAGCACGTTTTGAGATGAACTACTTGGAGGACAAAGAGGCATTTGCTGGGAGCAGAACATGAGCCTCTTGAAGGTGAATCAGGCAATTTCTCAGGCCTGGGAGGGGTGGGCTGAGGTCAGAAGAGCCGCCTGTGGGAAGAGACAGGCCAGCCTGGCCCTGGGTGTCCTTGCACATCCTTGCTGAGTATGCCAAGCTGTAAAACTAACAGTTTTCTAGGCTTGCTGCTTCTGTAGTTAGTCTTGTGGGTGATTAAGAAGGTCGAGTCAGCCTCTAATGGCATGAGAGGTGTATGGAATACTCACTTCTGGGCACAGGGCAACTGTATTATTTATTGCTTGATAATAGTTCTCAGCTGTGGCACAATCCACTGTGTGCACAGTTGCTAGCTGTGCCTGTCACATCTCCTTGGGGGTATGGGGATTGTTTCTACTGCCAGTGTTCCTGTAGTTTGCCATGCCATGAGTAATACATTGACTTGAGCCTCATTGTACTATGGAATTGTGGCAGGCCAACCTACTTGCTTGCTATATTAGGTTCCTATTGCTGCTGTAACAAATTACAAGTTTAGTGGCTTCAAACAACATACATTCAGACATCTGAAATGAGTCTTAAGGGGCTAAAATCAAGATTATGAAGGCTCCACTGGAGAATCTGTTTTCTGGAGTTTTCCAGTTTCTAGAAGCTATCTGCTTTTCTTGGCTAGCAGCCTTTCCCTCCATTATCAAAGTGCACCACTCCAATCTCTGCTTCCATCACCTCATCTCCTTTCCCTCCCACTTATGAGAACTCTTGTGACTACATTAGGCCCATCTTGCTATCTCAAGATCCTTAATCACATCTGTAAATTTTCTTTTGCTATGTAAGCTGACATATTTAGATGGGATCAGGCAAATTCAGAATGGGATAGCTACAGACTAAGATAAAATATTCAAAGATTCTGAGGATTAGGACACAGACATTTTTGGGGTTAGTAGACAGCCTACCACACTTGCTCAAACATCTCTTTTGGGGTCCTGTTACTTCTTGCCGTCTTCTATGATGTTATTGCTTGCTTAATACTGTAGAACCTGGTGATAATAGCTGTTTCTCTGTTCTTTTTCTTCCAGGTAGTTAATTGCATTCTATCTTCCCACTTCATAGGAAGATAAAACAAAGCAGTCTGTCCCTTCTGATGTTCCCTGATGCTCTAGTAAGAGGGTCTAGCTTGCTACTCATGGGCCAAACTCAGAGGCCGGGTGCCTCTAGAATGAAACTTCATGAGGTCAGAGAACATTGTCTGATTTACTTGTCAATGAGCTCCAATGCTTAGGACTATGCCTTTTGGAACTAAAGAAGAGTAAACTAATATAAATATGAATTTCCACTTTTTTCTTTTGTGGTGCTGGGGATTGAAGCTAGGCTCTACTGACTGAGCTACATCTCCAACCCTTGTTTTTTTTGTGACAAGGTCTGACTAAGTAGCCGAAGCTGGCCTTAAACTCTCTACGTAGCCCAGGCTGGCTTCAAACTCAGGATCCTCCTGCCACAACCTCTTGAGGTTAAAGATATGTACCACCATGCCCAGAATTCCACTTTTTAACCTACCAAAATAGATAGGTTTTAAAACACATTGATACTTAATGGTGAAAAGATGTTTTAATCTTTCTAGACTGCATTAAAAACAATAAAAATTTTCATACTCTTTGATGCAGAGTTGATTGCACTTCCTGGAATTGATTCTATGAAAATAAACACATTTATAGCTAAAGAAGTTCACTGCAGCATTTATAATAGCAAAACATTGGACACAACCTTCTGTCCCTTAATAGGGGATTTGTTTTCGTTAAAACTTATGGTACATTTATTTCACTGGAAATTGCACTGTTAATGAAGACTAAGGTTACAAATTTTTTAAATGGGGCAAATGGGTAAGTAAAAATGAATTATAAGTGCCATATAGCCTCAACTATGGACACACAAACACACATGAAACAAAGACTAGAGAGAAATGTGCTAAAATCTTAGCATCACTTAGTGTTTGAAGAATCCTCTCTGGCAAGGACTTGGGATAACTTCTTTATTCTTGATACAGCTCAGAATATTTTTACATTAAATAGATATTACTTTTATAATTATAAAACAAAATATTTAAGCAAAACGTGGGAAGTGTATTGGAGTATCTAGTATCTGTCATTGTCTTTTCTCCAGCAACTTCAGTTTTGTGGGAGATTCATGAAGGGTTCACATTAAAAGCCCTGTTGAACCTGAAGCTTCACATTTCTTCTTGTTCTTTCAGGTAGAAGATTAATGGACATTCTCTGAGAAGACTATGGGGAAGCAAGGAGGAGCCTGGGAGGATGCTGAGATGTGCCCTTGGAGCCTTCTGAGTGTGACAAAAGTGCCCAGGGTGGGACACTTTGAAGAAGGCCCTGCAAACTCAGGATGCCATGTCCTTTACTTAGGAATGGAAGTAGGAAGATAGAGTGCAATTACAAAGAGTTGGTCACTGACTCTGAAAAGGACTCAAATTACTGACAGCTTAAAGTAATCAACACTACAAAAGCCATAATTATCCCAATACTGTAAAGGTTTGGGGTTTAAAAAAAAAACAAAAAACAACCAACAAAACCCAGCTCTCCCATCAGTGTCTTTCTGTCTGGGTCTCTCTGGTTACATAACAAAAAAAGGACCCGCTCAGGAATGAATCGCAGATGGCTCTGCTCACGGTTTGCTTTGAAGTCAGTTCAACTTATCTGGTTCGAGGTTTAAGGTTGGGATGGAAGGATCCATTGACACAACAGTGCCCTGGCCCCAAATGGGGGACAGAACATCTGCTTCCTGGGCACACATGTGTGAGGCAAGGATTTGCCCTGGTAGGGTGTTGCTTCCCATTCTGGCTGCTTGGGGGCGTGGGGTGGAGGGTTTTGCTCCCTGGCCTGCTAGGCCCCCAGTCTGCAGGGCTGAGCTGAGTGTCCATCACGTGGCCGTGTGAAGGCTGCGGCTCTGAACCGACAGGAGGGGTCAGACCATCTCAGCTGGGGAAGGTCAAGTGGGGCTCCTAGTTTCAGCCCTCCATTATGGTACTTGTAGCTGTTGCTCTGTTCTTTTTCTCCCAGGTAGTTAATTATATCATTTCTCTCTCCAGTTTTCAGAAAGGAATAATTGACTCAAGAGGCTGGAGTGTCAAATATTCATGGAGAGTGGTATGCAGAGTGTGGGGGGAGGCAGCAAAAGTGAGAAAGGGCAGCTGAGAATCGCAGAACCAGGAAGGCTTGGGCAGGAAGACTCTAAGGTTCCCAAGGTTAGGTGCTGCAGACCCAGATGGCCCAAGGTAGGATCTGGGCAGGTACAACACAGCACCAGGAAGGAGGGGCTATAGGTTGAGAATGTACATCCTTCCCAAAGGCAGGTAAATAAATGGGCAACAGACTTATGAATAATTTGTAGGCCAAAAAATACCTGATCACAGGTTGGATTGGGTCCAAGTGTCAGCAATTTGACATTTTTGAGTGATCCTGCCCCTTCCACAAAAGGTAAGAAACAGAACTAGGGAGACAACTTTCTCAGTTAGTGGCCAGATAGCCCTAAACGCAAGTCTTCCAGCTCATTGCCCAGAGGACTTCCGGTCTGGATTTTTGCTGAGGAACTATCTTATAACCGCCCTTCTGCCCTGTATTCTATGAGGAATATGATAACATTTTGATTAAAAAAAATGGCACCCTGTAAATTCCTACTTCTTCCAGGAAAGAGACAGCTACAGAAACATTTCTATCCCTAATGTGAAGAAATGTGAAGCATTTCTTTTGAAATGTCCCCAAGCTGCTCGCTTGTCCTCTTGCAGCTAATCAATGACTGAAAAATGGCCTGGACACTAATCAGAACATCTCCCTGCCTAAAAATAAAAATCCCACCTCAACAGAACACTTGCCTACAGAGCCTGTCTCCTCTGTTTACCCTGTTAAGCTCACTGTCCTTTCTAACACCTGCCAACTTAGGCTGAGACAAGGTGACCTACAGAAATTCCTTCACTGCAAGGATGTGCAAAATAGGGGTAAAAACCACATCACAGGGTGTTGAGTTGAGGCTGGGAAAGTGTGTAGTGCAGTTTTTAACATGGGCAGGGTAAAAGCACCTGGAGGCTCACTGTGCCTTGTCCCAGCTCTGCTCTGAGCACAGCAAAGCCCTCTCTGGACACCCAGACAAGATGGAGCGGGTGCTACTCAACATCACCAAGGCATTTTAAAA
>VMDO01017316.1:0-45197 GCA_007922755.1 Pedetes capensis | reverse complement strand
TTGTGGTCCTCCTGCCTCTGTCTCTCAAGCTGCTGGGATTACAGGCGTGTGCCTCCGCACCCAGTCCCTCTCTGTGTTTTAATTAAAGAACTGAAATAGTGGCTGGGAGTGCAGCTCATTAGTAGTGCACTTGACTTATGTGCTGGGGGCCCTGGGTTTGATACCCAGCACTGCCAAAATAAGAAAGAACTAAAGAGAGTTAATATCCATCTCATATTTTTTCAGTCCCCAACAGACTTCCCAAATTAAGTAGGGGAGCTATTGAAGTTTATAGACTTTTTTTCTTTTCTTGCCATACTGGACAGCTGAATCCAGGGCCTTGTACATACTCTGCAAGTGCACTACCATTAAGTCGCACCTCCAGCTCCCTTTTATTTTTTATCTTGTGACAGGGTCTTGATGAGTTACATAGGCTGCTTCTGTCCTCTAACTTGCAATCCTTCTACCTTCACCTCCCAAGTTGCTGGGATTACAGGTGTGCGCCACCAAACACATTGGGCACATTTCTTTACGTACAACAGCAACTCCCACAGTGTGCCCATAAAGCATTAGTATATTAAGAAATTAATTTCCTTGAGAAAATAATTTTGTGGTTAAAGTTTTAAGAAATGCTGAATTCTTTTACTATATTGAGGATTTTTTTGGAGGCTTTAGTATGCTAGTATGGATTTTGAATTTTGATAAGGGGTTGAGACAGGTAGGTTCTCACTATGTAGTTCAGGCTGTCCTGGAAGTCACTTGTAACTCAGGCACAGCTCTCTGCCTCAACCTTCTGATTGCTGGGCTTATAGGTGTACACCACAATGTCCAGCATTTTTGAGTTTTTGAGACAGGGTCTTGCTGTGTGACACAGGCTGGTCTTGAACTCATGATCCTCCTCCCTCTGACTCTTGAGTACTGGGGCTGTAGGCATGTGCCACCATGCCTAACTTTGGAGTTTGAATTTCGAAGAGGGAGCTTAGATAAGACATGTGCCATGGTTCTTTTTTTCTCTTTAGAGCAACCAGTAAAATCACTCATCTCAGGAAACTTACTAATGAAATAGATTGAAAATTACTAATAATTTTTCAGATTTGACTCTTAATTTCAAGATGTATTTATTTTATAACATCATACAAACTAATTTTTACTATTTTGGTTCTTATAATAATTTTTAATTTTGGGAGAATTTCAAGTCATACTTTAATGTCGATTTTTTTCAATAGCCAGCTGTTGCATTGCCTACAAGCCTTAGCCTGTCTACACCTCAGCCTGCGGCTCAGATTACTGTATCATATCCAACACCAAGGTCCAGTCAGCAACAAACCCAACCTCAGAAGCAGCGTGTTTTCACAGGAGTGGTTACAAAGCTACATGATACATTTGGATTTGTGGATGAAGATGTATTCTTTCAGCTTAGGTAAACCGCATTAGATATTGACAGATGGCTTATTGCATTTGGTGTAAAGCACCTGTTTATCAAGGCAAACATTATAGTTTGCTGTAATTTTCTGTTTTAGCCATTCAGCTTGTATTTGTGCCTGTGCTCTTTTGTAGAAAGTGATTATTGACAACTTTTTTATGAGGAATTCTTTATAAATGTTTTATCATGGGTGGCATTTCTAACAATATTCATGGACGAACTTAGTGAAATTGGGGGTTCTAGTAGTTATGCCTTTTAAAATCTAATCTTCTGTTTGATGTATCTGATAAAGACTAAACTTTTTTTAATCAAAAAATTAGTTGGATTGGATGATTGATGTATTAACATGTTCATAGTAATACTTTGGTAGCTTTGTGATACTTCCAAGAAATCTGAATTTCCTTATGTATTTCCAGTATATTTCTAATGAACTTAGAATTATTATATTTGGGAAATTATTGTACAAGACTTTTTGTAATTGGGCTTCCTATATTTCATCTTCTGTTTGCCTTTTCTTTCCAAAGCCCAAAGCAAATTGTGCTCATTGGTTATGAAAGTTAGGAAGTGCTGTAGACTGGGGCATAATATTAGGAAAATAGGAAGTGGTATCATTATTTCTTATACTTCAGACCTTCTTGTTTACATACAGAAGGTGAAATGTGATCACTTAAAAATGAGTCTAGAAATCTATCTACTTTTTAAAAAAGCTTTCCAGGTTTCCATTACAGGTGTAGTACACTTCAAAATACTAAGTATATAAATCACAGGGGTGGGAGGGAGATCTCATTTAATTGTGTTTATATTTAACTCAGCTTTTTTTTCCCCCAGTGCTGTCAAAGGGAAAACTCCCCAAGTGGGTGACAGAGTATTGGTTGAAGCTACTTATAATCCTAATATGCCTTTTAAATGGAATGCACAGAGAATTCAAACACTACCCAATCAGGTACATAAAATAATTGAGTTAAGTGTTATGGAAACTTGGTAATTGAGTCTTCTGGTTCACGAAGAATTTTCTTTAAATTTTTTTATTTTTTGTTAAGAATCAGTCCCAAACCCAGCCTTTACTGAAGACTCCTCCTACTGTACTTCAGCCCATTGCACCACAGACGACATTTGGTGTTCAGGCTCAACCCCAGCCCCAGTCACTGCTACAGGCACAGATTTCAGCAGCTTCTATTACACCATTATTGCAGACTCAGCCACAACCCTTATTACAGCAACCACAGCAGAAAGGTATTATATGCATTGTATCTTTGCATTTTATATCAGAGTAGTGTGTATATTTTTAATTACTAAAATAATAAGCATATGCAGGAAAATGGCAAAAATTTCAAGAAAACATGAAGCTTAAATATCTTGAATAGAATGTGTTCTACTTCTGTGTGTATATGGAAATATTTTTATTTTGCTGTTTATGGAGTTAAATATTAGAACTATTAATCTCTTATCCCCCATTGATAGCTTACCTTTAATGAAAGAATATGTTTTTATGACATGTTTGCTTTGATTTTTGTTGTGGTTGTTGGTTGTGTTTTTTTTCTTTTTGTTTTTTGTTTTTTCGTTGTTTTTTTTTTTTTTTTAGAGAGGGTCTCACCATGTAGCCCACTCTCTTCTCAAACCTGGGCGCCTCCTTTCTCTGCCTCTCAGGTGCTGGGATTACCAGTGCAAAGGCCAGCCGAGATTTACTTACTATAAATAGACCAGCAACATTTTATATAATATATCCTTGGCTAACAGAAGCCTATCTAATTGGCATTTAAAAATATAATCGGGACATTTTCTTTTATTGTAAATTATGACAAACTTACAGCAAAGTGATAAAAGGCATATCATTCACTAATGTCATAACACGTTTATAGCAAAGTGATAAAACAGGTTACAGTGTAATGAGTTATTAAGTGAACACCCAAATCACCACTGAGGTTACAAAATACATACAAAATGATTACTGTGAGAGGACTCAAGGAAACATTGTTTCTGGCATTGATATGTCCCATGTACTTGTAAATTAGGAAAAATATATGGAGAAAAGAGGTGTGATGGGGGTGGGGTTTATTTCAGCAGAGTTGGGGGTATGCTGAGTCTCAGTTGGTAGAAGGACTAGGAAATCCCCGTTGACAACTATAGTACCTTATGCAGTGTAGGCTAGAAAATACTAGATGGCCTAACATTACTTAATATAAGGAATATTTATAAGGTAGTTGTTTTTTTGCCTCACTCATTTTTTGTTTGAACCCAGGGCCTCACGTGCTAAGTTAGTGTGTCACTGCTGAGCTATACCTCCAGCTACTATCCCCTAAATTTTTATTATGAAAAATTTCAAGCATACAGAATATGTTGAAAGAATATTATGATATGCTTACTACTTTGAACAACTGTTGACTTTTTAAATCTTTTTTGTTTGTTTGTTTGCCTTTCTTTTTTGTTTTGTTTTTTCCCTTTTCTTTTGGTGGTACTAGAGATTCAACCCAGGCCCTTAGGCATGCCGTTTAAGCATTCTGCCACTGAGCTACATTCTCAGCCCTTAATTGTTAGAAGTAATTGACAGATGCTGTGACATTGCACCTCTCAGTACTGGTGTTTTTCGGTTTTGCTTTTTGTTTTGAGACAGAGACTTGTAGTAGCACAGGCTGGCCTGGAGTGTGCTGTGTGTACCATGTTGATCTTGAACTTGCACTGATCCTCCTGCCTCAACCTCCCAAGTGCTGGTATAACAGACCTGGCCATCTTTCAATACTTAAGTATGGCTGGGCGCAGTGGCGCACGCCTGTAATTCCAGTGGCTGGGGAGGCGGAGGCAGGAGGATCACAAGTTCGAGACCAGAGGCAATTTGCGATATTTAGCGAGACCCTGTCTCAAAAAGTTAAAAAAAATGGGCTGAGGGTGCAGCTCAGTGGTCCAGCACTTGCAAAGCATGCAAGCACGAGGCCCTGGGTTCAACCTCCAGTACCGCAAAAAAAAAACATTAAAAAAAAAATTTAAAAAAAAAAAACCCTTAAGTACTCTTTTCTTAAAAGAGAATAACAACAACAACAAAAACATTTAAATACCTGTTTATATTAAAATTTTTATAGTGGCTATCAGATATTTTTGTTTTTATTTCCTAAAAAAGGGCCACTCAAGTTTCCTGCATTATATTTGTTAAGCTCCTGTAACTTTTTTTTCTAGGTTAGTTTCCCAATATTTTCCCCTGCCTTAATGACATTGACATTTTTGTGGTCCTGAAAGGTTGAACCTAGGGCCTCACACATGCTAGGTAAGCACTTTACCACTGAGTTGCGGCCCCCCCCCCCCCCGTCACTATTTTTATTTTTTTACTTTGAGACAGGTATTCCCTCCCTAAGTTGTTGTACATGCTGCCTCTGGCCTTAAACTTGTGATCCTCCTGCCTCGGCCTCCTTGAGTCGCTGGGATTATAGGGGTGAGCTAAGACCTTATAAATCTTATATTTTTATTTTTATCATCACAAAACGTTAGTAGGTCAGAGCATTAAAAAGCCTGAAAGGAAGCTGGGCATGGTGGCACATGCCTGTAATCCCAGTGACTCGGGAGGTAGAGGCAAGAGGATCGTGAGTTTGAGGACAGAGGCAGACTGTGTAACTTAGCAAGACCCTTCTCAAAATAAAAAGATAAAAATTGGGCTGAGTGTGCAGCCCAGTGGTACGGCACTTGCAAAGTATGGGTGAGGCCCTGAGTTCAACCCCCAGGACCTCAAAAAACCTGAGGAGTGGAATTTCCTTACGTACACTTGTTGTTGTTGTTGTTGTTGTTGTTAGGTGTTGTGGAGTCAGGTCCAACTTATAGTGACCCTGTGTATAACAGAAGAAACACTCCCTGATGCTCTGCCATGCCCAGCAGTATGTCAGTGCTTCACTGCTAGTCATGAGATTTTCAGTGGTGAGGTATTTTTTGGGAGTAGATTTTCAGGTCCTTCTCCCAAGTGTACAGCACCTGGTGTTCACAGGCTATCTCCCATCCAAGTACTAACCAGGCTAACCCTGTTTAACTTCCGAGATCTGATGGGATTATGCCAGTGTGGTGTGGCTACAGGCTTTTACTAGCTGTGGTAAAACCTGGTAAGGAAGAAAAGTCAATATTACTTCTTGCAGATACTTTTGGAGTGTTCGTTACTTTGGATTTGTCTTGATTCCTTGTGTTTTTACCTTGTTTTTCTGTTGTCATCTAAACTGAAAGTTAAATCTAAGAGCTTTGGCCAGAATACATTATAGCTGATGATTTATAATCATACTGTGTCCTATTATGAAGCATATGCTGTCAGATCCTGTATTTGCTGTTGTTGTTTTGAGACAGTTTCAGTGTGTAGTCTCAGCTATCCTAGAACTTACTGTATAGACCAGGCTGGCCTTGAACTTGCATTGATTGTCCTTCCTCAGCCACCCAAGTGCTGGGATTACAACTGTGTGCCAGTATGCCTGGCTTTGTTCCAGGGTTGATGATATATTTGATTACATGGACATGGTGGTGGTGGTGGCTATAATTCTCTCTCTCTCTCTCTCTCTCTCTCTCTCTCTCTCTCTCTCATTCTTTCTCTCTCTCTCTCTCTCTCTCTTTTTTTTTTTTTTTTTTTGGTACTGTGGGGTTGAACCCAGGGCCTCACGCTTGCAAGTGCTGGACCACTGAGCTTCACGCCCAGCCCATTTGTTTTACTTTTTTGAGACAGCGTCTCGCTAAATTATGCAGACTACCTCTGGTCTCAATTTGTGATCTTCCTGCCTCCACCTCTGCCTCCCCAGCTGCTGGGATTACAGTGCACCATCATGCTCGGCTGTGTGTTTTGTTTTTTTTTTTTTTTTTTTTTTTTGAAATTTTTAATGCACACCTTAATGTGATTCATTCTGACATGCTTTTCATTATGACATTTCCATATATGCATTTTGATGTACATTATTCATATAGGTGCCCCCTTACCCTCTTGTATGCTTCCCCGCCCCCCGCCCGGCTGTCTTTGTAACTTTTTTGAGACAAGGTCTCACTAAGTTATGCAAGCTGCCTCTGCCCCTGAACTCATGATCCTTCTAACTCCACCTCTTGAGTTGTTGGGATTACAGGTGTGTACCCCACACCTGGCGTAGATCTCTCCTTTGGGTTTTTTTGTTTTCTTGGTGATACTCCAGTTGAACACAGGGCCTTGTACATATTTTGCAAGTGCTCTGCCACTGAGCTGCACCTCCAGCCCCTTTTTTATTTTTCATTTATTTATTTATTTTTCTGTGTGTGACAGTGTCTCCCTAAGTTGCACAAGCTGCCTCTGGCCTAAAACTGTGATTCTCCCACCTCAGCCTCCTGAGTCACTGTGATTTGCAGGCATGTCCACCCCCCTGACCACCACTGCCCCCATCCCCTGCCCAATCAAGATTGATCTCTCTTTTTTTGGTGGTACTGAAGAGCTGAGCTCAGTGCCTTATGTATACTTTGCAAGTGCTCTACCATTGAGCTGCACACCCACTCACCTCCCTCCTTTTTTAAAATTTTTTTTTTTATTGGAAATTTTTAATGTACACCTTAATGTGGTTCATTCTGACATGCTTTTCATTGTGACATTTCCATATATACATTTTGATGTACATTATTCGTATAGGTTCCCCCTTACCCTCTTGTATGCTTCTCCCCCATCCCACCCTCCCCATCTAAGTCTTCTCTGTCATTTACTTGGTAATATTTTTCTATATGTCCTTGGGTTCCAGTTCTGTTTAAGATAGAAACTTTTCCTGCAGTGAACTTTGTTTTTATCACTTTTTTTAAATCTTGAAGCAGGGTCTCTCTCATTAAGTTACACAAGCTGCTTCTGGCCTCAAATTTGTGATCCTCCTACCTCTGCCTCCTGAGTTGCTGGGATTACTGGCGCCAGCAAGACTGGCACCCATGATCTCTCCACTTTAAAGGAATCTATTTCCCTGTGCAGATAAATGATTTGTGGATGATATTTTGGTATCCCATAAATATCTTAACTCTATAGGAATCTTTGATTTATTGTCTATAGATCAGGAGTTGACAAACAATAGCCCTTGAATTTGGCCAATGCCAGGTTTTGTATAATCCTTGAGCTAAAAATAGTGTTTGCATTTTTATGTGGTTGTTGCAAAGAAAGAAGTATACCTTAGAGACTATCTGTGACCTGGCCAATGCCTACTTTAGGTGATTCTCAGCTGTATCAATTGTTTCATTGTAAGTTACAGGATGGGGATTTTTCTTGTTCTGTTATCCCTCCTTTGGTAACTAATACCTCTCATTCTGCAGAGAAGAGCTTTTTGTTACCAACTGGGAGCAGTTCCTTTACCAATTTGCAGAGTAAAGAGTTGATGTTAAACTCATCTCCAATGTGGTAATGTGTTGGGGCTTTTGCCAGGCAAAAGATTACGGAGCTTCACCTCAAAACAGTTCGTTCAGGGACCCTTGGGAGGGGCAAGAGCCTGTCAGTGGCACCAAGAAGGACCTCAGGAGCCCTCAATAACAAACAGGAACCTTTAATAGTACCTATAACTCGGGAGTACAGATGATACTAGAGAGCCGCCCATGTTGGTGGAGTCCAATCATCTTGACTCTTGCTGTTTATCTTCTCCTCTCACCTCCTCCCAGGGATGGGGGGATTGAGAGCTCTTCTTGTCTTGCTTGAGGTCTTTGTTCTTGACTCTCGAGGTTTTGCCTCTCAGTGGCTTGATTGAAGGTCTGGACAGTCGAAGCGGAAATTGTCTGATTGTGAAGTCAAGTGAGGGGTATGAGATGGTTGAGGTGGTCAGAGTGAAGGAGATGAAAGAACCCATGGGGTAGTCGGTGGTCAGTTTATATACTCTCTGAGTGGTGGGGTGTGGACTAGTGTGTAACCAATCAGGGAGTGGCTCATGCTGGGAGGGTCAGTTCTCCATGTGAGGATTTGGAAAAGTGCAATTACCATAGGTGGGTTAGGCACGGGCTGGACCAATCACTCAGCATCCCTTCATAGCCAGTCGGGTGGCTCTGGGCAGCCAATCAGGTTGAAGGCAGCCTCGCCAGAGCTGAGCTGGTCGGGGGCCATCTTGGATCACTCAGTGGGAGGGGTAGGAGTAAAGTAGATGAAGGGTGAAAAAATAGGTGAAGGGCGAACTGGGACTTGGATAGCCATATTGGCTCTTAGTGAGTCAAATAGGTCCCAGTCCAATTTCCTGGGTTAAGGGTGACCAGAGGTGGGAGAAGCAGGAACAGGGCAGGATCTGGAGAGGGCTCAGACCTTGACCCAGACCGAGTAAGCCTCAGCCCTGGCACCCTCCCGGCCCAACCCGGGGGTGTCCAGATAATTCCCTACAGTAATAAGTTTTTCTTTCTTCCTTTCTTTTTCCTTTTTTATTAACTCATGAGTGTTTTATTTATTTATTGTTTTGTACTCAATTTGTGTGTGTATGGGAGGGTACATGTACATGTGTGCAGGGTTTGTGTTGGGGGTGTGAAGATAGGGTTGTGCTGAGCATCAACCCCAGGGTTTTGCAATGCTACTCAAGCACTGTACCATTGAGCTATACCCTAGCCCTTTTTAGTGCTCTAATTTTCCATATATATTTTAGTGTGAACCATTTCAAGCCAATTTTTATGTCTTTTTTAATACCCCTATTAAGGCTTTGGGTACTTCTTTCTTTTTCTTTTCTTTTCTTTTTTTTTTTTTTTTTTTTTTTTTTTTTTTTTTTTTTTTTTTTTTTTTTTTTTTTTTTTTTTTTTTTTTTTTTTTGCAGTATTGGGGATTGAACCCAGGGCCTCACACTTGCATGTTCTGCAAGTGCTGGACAACTGAGCTGCACCCTCAGACCATCTTTTTTACTTTTTGAGACAGGGTCTTGCTAAGTTACGCAGACTACCTCTGGTCTTGAACTTGTGATCCTCCTGCCTCTGCCTCCTGAGCTACTGGGAGTATAGGTGTGCGCCACCACGCCTAGCGAGTACTTCTTTTTTACACAAGATGTCTCAATTGAAGGTGTTATGAAGTTGAAACTTGTCTATATGTTCCTGGGGAGACACTGGCTTTAAAAGGAACCAAGCGTCACAAAAGCATGAGAACCTTGTTGCATGCTGAACATGGTAGTATACATCTTAAATCCCAGCACTTGGCAAAATGAAACAAAACAAAACAGCTGGGCACGGTGTCATACATCTGTAATCCCAGCAACTGGGAGGCAGGAGCAGGATTGCAAGTTCAAAGCCAGAGTCAGCCTACATAATTTAGTGAGACCCTGTCTCAAAATAAAAAGTGAAAAAAAAAGACGGGAGATGCAACTGAATGGTAGAGGGTTTGCAAAGCATGCATAAGGCCCTGGGTTCAGCTCTCCTAGTACCACAAAACAAACGAACAAACACAGAACTAGAACCTTGCTGACATACACATTTTTCCATTCATAATTAAAAAAAAAAGTCAAACTCATAATGAACTCATGTTTTAGGAAACATAGTATTTTCCTCACACAAATTACAGAGCAATAATTGAACACTCTACTGGGCTTCATACAGGGAGTTAATATTGTCATAATTTGATGCCAGGAAAATAGGATCTAGCCAAGTCATGGTGAATTTCTCATGTATCATGTTAATAGGAAGAATGAAATTATTTGTGCTTATCTTCATGTTCCTTGTTTTGTGTGATATATAATCGTTCTGTTTACTTCAGAGACCTTTCAATTGGAAATTATAATGAGGTTAAGCAAATTTATAAAAGTCTTCCCTAATCCTTATAGAATGATGAAATCTTGAAAAGGAGATGAGAATTTTAATCTTGCATTATGAAGGACTTAGATACTGACTTCACCAATTCTAGTTATCTTTTAAAAATACATTTGATCATAAATTATATGTTTGTATTGTACCAAAGAAAATAGACTTGTAGCATCCTATGTGGAAAATAAACATGTATTATTTCAAAATGAAATTTTATTCAGGCCTAGTCACATAAGCCTGTAATCTCAGCACTTGGGAGGCTGAGGCAGGAGGATTGATGTGAGTTTTTGGCAAGTCTGGGCTGCACAGCAAAACCCTGTCTGAAAAAGAAAAAGGAAAAAAATTTAAATTCCAATGTTAGGAAAAATTCTTCAAATAGTACCTCTTCTTTTAAAAAAATTATAAATTATGCAAGCTTTGAAAAAAAATAATTGTACTTACATTTATTTGACTATCTTTAATTCAAGCATGTAATGCTTTTAAACTTTGTTTAAACAAGTTAATTTTTTTTTTTTTTTTTTTTTTTTTGGTCTATCTTTTAAAGCTGGTTTATTGCAGCCTCCTGTCCGTATAGTATCACAGCCACAACCAGCACGAAGATTAGATCCACCATCTAGGTTTTCAGGAAGGAATGACAGAGGGGATCAAGTACCTAATAGAAAAGATGACCGAAGGTATGTTTTAAAAATATATTGTGGGCTCCTGCCTTTAATCCCAGCAACTCAGGAGGTAGAGGCAAGAGGATCACAAGATTGAGATCAGAGGCAGCCTGCATAATTTAGAAAAACCCGGTTTCAAAATACAAAGTAAAAAATGTGCTGGGCACCTAACAACAACAACAACAACAACAATGCAGCTTAGTGGTAGAGCACTTGCAGAAAGCATGTGTGAAGCCATAGGCTCAACTTCTCAGTACCACAAAACAAAAACAAAAAGATACTCGTGTACACACATGTAGATATAGTGGCTAGGCATGGTGGCCTACTTTCTGTAATTCCAACATTTAGGTGGTGGAGGCAGAAGGATCATGAGTTTGAGGCCAGCTTGACGCTGTCTCACAAAATTAAAAAACAACAGCAACAAAAGAAACAGATGCTAAGTGCTGTGGCACATCCTATGATCACAGTGACTCTCAAAGCACAGACAAGAGGTTTGTAGGCTCAAGGTCATAGGCAGCCTGTGCAATTTAGTGAGAACTTGTCTCAAAATAAAATATATAAGCCATGCGTGGTGGCGCACGCCCGTAATCCCGGTGGTTTGGGAGGTGGAGGCAGAAGGATTGAAAGTTTGAGACCAGAGGCAGTCTGTGTAACTTAGTGAGACCCTGTAAAAGAAAAAGAAAAGAAAAAAAGTTAAAAAAAAAAAAGAAAGAAAGAAAAAAGTAAAAGAAAAAAAAAATGGGCTGGGGGTGCAGCTCAGTGGTCCAGCAATTTCAGAGCACGCAAGCATGAGGCCCTGGGTTCAGCCCCCACTACCGCAAAGATAAATAAATAAATAAAAAGTACAAAAGGGTCTGGGGTTAGAGCCTTGTCTAACATGCATTAGGCTTTGGGTTCCCCTAGTACTGCAAGAAAAACATAATAAAATAAAAAATAAGGCTAGGGATGTAGCTCAGTGGTAGAGTGCTTGCCTGGTACACACAAGGCCCTGGGTTTGAGCCCTAGCACTGCTAATAATAATAATAATAAAATAAAATACATTATGGATAGCAGTGAAGAGTCTACAAAGTAGACTTTAAAATGGTAAAATTTATGTCTGTTTTGCCACAATTTAAAAATTTACTGTGGATTCGTACTTATATTACCTAATGTATTTATCTCATTAAAAAAACTCTTTCATAATGCCAGAAACATTAGTAATTTTAGAAATATTTGTTTTAAGTCGTGAAAGAGAGAGAGAAAGACGTAGATCTAGAGAAAGATCGCCTCAGAGGAAACGGTCCCGAGAGAGATCTCCCCGAAGAGAGAGAGAACGATCACCTCGGAGAGTTCGACGTGTTGTTCCACGTTACACAGTGCAGTTTTCAAAGTTTTCTTTAGATTGGTAAGTTCCTTTATTTCTTCCATTGTTTTGTTGAACTATTTTATAATTTTATGTAGTTTGTTGTAGAATGTATTATAATTAGGCATTTTTCTTAGAAAATTCATTTGTTATCATACAGTGTTTTTTATATAAGGGCAATAGTGCAGTTTGAAGGAACAATTTAATTCTTTACAGGGGAGCATTATTTTTATATACACAGTAAGGATAGCAACTATTTTAAAAGGAAGCTCCTAGAGGAAATTCCTTTGTGATTATAAAGTGTTTCTTAAATTTAGGCACATTTAAGATTGAGATTTATTGATAACTTTTAAAGTTCATGAATAGTCTATTGTAGGATAAAGCAGTAATACAGCAGAGAACCAATTGTTTTAAATTTACTTATATACTAAGACCTATATAATTGTGTATACATACACATTATTCAGCCTTCAGGTGTCAGGGGCAAGTTTCTAAGAATTTCTGAGTTTTGACTGCAAAATCTCATATCAACTTGCAGAATTACTGTGAGGGTGAGTTTGTATATCAAAACCACTTAACTCAGTGTGTGCCAATTACGAATTTTCCATAATAGTCCTGGTTATAGGGGTGTGGTGGCAACTTGGTTGTAGATTCACACATGAAAAAAACAAAATGACAATAAAATCTTTAAAACAATGTTCAAAGGTGTTCAGCATAGGCACAAGTAACTGTGTACAACTGTGTACAAGTAACTGTGTACTTGGGTAGACCCAAGAGGAAGTTTCTATATTTCAGAAAAGTATAATGTGTTTTGGGGATTTTCTGTATTTGTTTTTGTAGTACTGGGGGTTGAACCCAGGGCCTCATGTGTGATAGGCAAGTGCTATATACAGAGCTATACCTGCTACTATTTTTTGTTTTTTATTTTGAGACAATGTCTTACTATGTTGCACAGGCTGCCTCTGGTTTCTAATTCATGAGCCTCCTGCCTCAGCTTCTTGAGTTGCTCGGATTATATGTGTGTGCCATGACATCTGGCTAAACTAGTATATTTTATTTAAGCTGCTTAATGCTTAGAAAATTTTGCCTAGTGACTTTGTTTAATTACATTGTTGGTCACATAAGCAAATACTCTTAATTTATATTAGTTTTGTTTTTATCCTTGTTTACTCTTATATTTAAGTATATCTAGTCTACATATTTCAGAGAAACCTATTGGAATCAAAACCATTTTCTTAGCCCCAATATATTACATGTTGTTAAGTGCCATTGAGTCGGTATCCGACTCATAGTGACCCTCATAGTGTTTTCAGTGGCTGACTGTTTCGGGATTGCCTTGGGAGTGGATTGCCAGGCCCTTCTCCCATTTTTGCGGTGCTGGGAATTGAACTCGGGACCTCAGAGACTGCAGCGCAGCACTCTACCAACTGAGCTAAATCCCAGCCCACCAATGTATTACATAGAGAAACTCTAATTTTTTTTAACCTATCCATTGCCAATACCAAATTCTCTTCTCAGAAAAGTTAGTGCACAGGATAGGAAATTGAGTAGCTATCTAGCCCCTTCATTATTTCACTTTACCACTTTGAAGTAAGTTTCTGGAACATCAAATGGACACATTGCAAATAACAATCATTTTGAATTTTCCATGTCTTTTCTCATAGTTGTGCAAATCAAAATTTTCTCATAGTAACATGATTATAAGAGATGATATGCCCAAACAATGATTTATTTGTAGTTGTCTCCTGTTTTGTTATAAAGTTTACTCCTGTGATGTAAAATATAACTTCACAAATTCTGATGCTGGGGAAACTTACATGTAATTTTCTTCCTTAAAAACAAAACTCAAGCTGCATGCAGTGGCTCACACCTATAGTCCCAGTTACTCTGGAGGTCAAGGCAAGAACATCAAAGGTGATGCTAGAGGTAGTCTAGAGGTAACTTAGCAAGACCTTGTCTTAAAATAAAAAATAAAAAAATAGGTTAGGGGTGCAGCTCAGTGGTAGAGCACTTGCAAAGCATGCATGAGGCCCTCAGTTCAATCCCTAGGTACTACCAAAAAAAATCTCTAATATCTTTCCTATGTGTTTATTATTTTAACAGTAGAATCTTTTCTCGATTAAGTATGATTATGTCAGCAACCAGAACTGAAGTTTATCTATTGTGGTTTTTGGGGGAAGAGTCTTATTCTTACTGTTTTGTAGTACTGGAGATCCATCCCAGGGTTCTGTGCATGTTCAACAAGTACTTTTATCACTGAGTTACATGTGCAGCCTATCTATATTTCTTAGTTTTAAGCTTCAGATAAAGACATCTACATATAGATTAGTTCATATTTCGTACCTTTGTCTTTAATGGTCATTATAAAAGACAATATAGCTATCTTTTCATTTTGCAAATTATGGATGTTTTCCTTTTTTTTTTCCCTGAATAGTAACTGGGTGATTAAACCCAGGGCTTTCCACCACTGAGGACTAAGCTACACCACCAACTCTTTATTTTTTATGTTGAGATAGGGTCTCGGTAACTTGTGCAGGCTGCCTCTGACCTTAAACCTGTGATCCTCCTACCTCCGCCTCCCGAGTCGCTGGGATTATAGGTGTACACCATGGTGCTCAGCTTGATGTTTTCCACTTGTAATTCATTGTGCTCTTAACAGACGTCTTGACAATTTACAAGACTGATTTACTTTTGAGTTTTTCTCCAGTAAAAGCTCTGCTTCTTAGAAGAAAGGAAATCAGGCACGGACGGATACAGCTGTAATCCGAGCAACGAGGCAGCCTGTACAATTTAGTGAGACCCTGTCTCAAGATAAAAAGTAGAAGAGGGGTTGGGAGTGCAGTTCCATCATAGAGCACTTGCAAAGTATGAACGAGGCCTTTGGTTTAACCCCCAAGTACCAAAAACAGAGAAAAAGGAAGTCAGCCTTTAAAATATCAGTGCCAGATTTAAAAGACAAGAAATTCATCTCCTCTTTATATAATAATGTAGTATGGATTGTAAATATTTCACATAGAGGGCTATGGATGTGTAGATAAAATCCAAAGACCATTTAGATTTTGCTTTCACTTGGATTTTTAAAATTTGAAGGTAAGTTTGGTTGATGTAGGAGCTTACTGTAGAGTAAAAAGTTTTTTCCCTCCATGTGTTTTCCCTAAGTTTTTTCCCTCCATGTGTGAACATGATTGAGGGGCACTTAGATACTGACTTGGTATCACTCTGATTCCTTTTTTTATGCATTTTTATATGAACTATAATTTTCTCAAGTAGTACATGACTTCCAACTGAGGCAGAACTACTTTGGTTCAGATCCCTGGAGCTGGGGTTGCAGCTATTTCAAAGGGTCTTCTCTAAAGAATTATAAGCTACACACAAAAAATAAGAAATATAAAGGTAACAGATACCATTTATTCAGCACTGTAAGTATACAAATTTGAAAATATGATTTTTAATATGTCTCCATGCAAATCTATAGCTCATTAATAATATGACTCTGTTTTCAGCTTGCTTTTTATCCTGTCAGATTATATTTAGCTTCAGATTTGAGTGAATGTTTGTATAATCTTTAGTCTTAAGGTTTTTATTCACTACTTATGTCTGTTTTTCAGTCCTAGTTGTGACATGATGGAACTAAGGCGCCGTTATCAGAATTTATATATACCTAGTGACTTTTTTGATGCTCAGTTTACATGGGTGGATGCTTTCCCTTTATCAAGACCATTTCAGCTGGGAAATTACTGCAATTTCTATGTTATGCACAGAGAAGTAGAGTCTTTAGAAAAAAATATGGCCATTCTTGATCCACCGGATGCTGATCATTTATACAGTGCAAAGGTTTGTAGTCCACTCTGATATACAGCTTAAATTTCTTAGAAGTTGTTCATACTAAGATGATGAATGCAGTTACGCTTCCAGAAGCTGATTATTATCTAAAAGACCTGAATACCCATGTGGTATTGTTCTTTGCCTGATTCTATTTTGGTTACTTAAGTAATGGAATTTTGTCTTACCTCTTTGTCTTATGTTATAAGCTGTAAAACAATGGTTGTTTTAACATTTTAAATCTCATAAAAGTTTGAAGAAGGTAATGTTACTGACTGTTATATGACTTCCTGAAGCCCCAGTTAAAACTTACTGTTGGGTGAATGCACTAAATTTTAGTCTTCAGGGTCACATTTAATGTAGTGCCTATAGTCAATAGTTTTCTTGTATTTAAAAACATGGTTTGAAGCCAGGTGTTGGTGGCCCATCCCTACAGTCCCACCACTTTGGGGCTGAGGCAGGAGGATCACCAGTTCGAGGGCAGCCTGAGGTACATAGTGAATTCCAGGCCAGCCTCTGCTACATGACAAGACCCTGTCTCAAAAAACATAAAAAACAAATCAAAACATTGTTTGGTCCAAAAAATCATCCCTGGACATGTTAAAGCTTTATAAGGCATCTAATACAGCTTTTTTCTATAGCAATTTACATTCCATTTATATTAAAAGTGTCAGGTATCTAATATGTAAAATTAATTAGTAGTTCTGTTCATTTTTTTACATGACTTTAGACTTTTGACAGGACTGAATTATTTGACTATAATAGGTAATGCTGATGGCTAGCCCTAGTATGGAAGATTTGTATCATAAGTCATGTGCTCTTGCTGAAGACCCACAAGAACTTCGAGATGGATTTCAGCATCCTGCTAGACTTGTTAAGGTAAAATGAAACATTTATCTTTAGTGTATATTCACTTACCCTAGTTCTTACTGTATATACATAAAATTTAAAAATACCATGTTTTTAATTTTGATTAGTTTAATAATCTTAGCATGATTAAGGTATGTTCTAATGATGTAGTTGTTTTTCTCATTACAGACTATGGCTGTATTTTATTTGTGCATAACTCGTTCAATTGTCATTTTGATGTTTTATATTTGTAGCATAGTGAAGTCTCAGATAATAGGATTTAGATGGTTTTGGATGCTGTTCAAGTTTGAATTATAGCTTGTTTCTTTAAAAGAACTCTATCTCATGAAATATTTTGGAAGGATGAGTTATGATGTGTGAATCCTATTCCATTGCTGAAATGCAGTGTGGAAAATGATGAACTGAACTCTTCCTTGACTGACAGATACCAGAGGTAGTGAAAATGATATTGAAAAGATCTGTACCTTTCCCTTTCAGGTATTTATCTGTAATTTGACAGGCTACATCATATATGTAAATGATTCTTTGTTTTGAATTAGTTTTTAGTGGGCATGAAAGGCAAGGATGAAGCTATGGCCATTGGAGGCCACTGGTCTCCTTCGTTGGATGGACCAGACCCAGAAAAAGACCCCTCTGTGTTGATTAAGACTGCTATTCGTTGTTGTAAGGCTCTGACAGGCATTGATCTAAGTGTATGCACACAATGGTAAGTACCAATTCATTTCTTGATTAGAAAATGTTTTTTAATAGTTTATGTAGATGTTCTTGTCAATCAGCCTTTTCCCCTTCCTTATTTTAGCAACACTGATCATACAGGTAATCTCAAAGGAAAATCCCTATTTGTAGCAAATGTTTATTTGGTGCCAAAAATGTTTTTGGGGAAAGGGATTAAGAACTAATCATAATAAACTGAAAATTTAAATGTTTTATGATGCTGTACCTTGGCAGTTGGATGTATGTTGAAAATACTTTTCATTTCATGTATAGCTGGAGAAGATCGTCAAGAGAGAACTTCATTTCATTATAATTCTTTTGTTGTAAAATAATATAGTTGCTGATTATTTTTGTTCAGCCATATTTTCTCTTGAGGCTTATTTGTCCTGTGTATTTTAGTATATCTTATGATTTAATTAAGAATATTCCTTTTTAGCACATGAAATCTGAACAGCTATCCAGCTTCTTCAGGTATTCCCTAAAATATGGATAGTTCTGTAATTGAATTTGAAAATGCCTTGTGGGAACATATTCTTTTAACCAATAAAATATTGTACAAATGTACCAAAAGAGGAACTATGGCTTCTATAATTTTTTTTTCTTTAGACCAACCTCAAGTTCTTGCAGCAAAATTTCTTTACTTGATGTGCTACAAGTGAACTAGGGTCTTTAAAATGTATTTTAGAATTTTTTTTCCAACATGCTTCTTCCCTTGCAACAGGTACCGTTTTGCAGAGATTCGCTACCATCGCCCTGAGGAGACCCACAAGGGGCGTACAGTTCCAGCTCATGTGGAGACAGTGGTTTTATTTTTCCCGGATGTTTGGCATTGCCTTCCCACCCGCTCAGAGTGGGAAACCCTCTCCCGAGGATACAAGCAGCAGCTGGTCGAGAAGCTTCAGGGTGAACGCAAGGAGGCTGATGGAGAACAGGCACTGAACGCTAATCCCTTTTTCTATTTCCGCTTCTCACAGGCACAGGAACACAGGCACAAATGCACACCACACACTACATAACAAACACACATGGAGGAACATAACTGGTAACAGCGACTGGTAATCCAGCTTTCAGCAGTATAGTTGTATGTCCTTTTCTCTTAAAATTTTTATCTATTATGCTAACTTTAAGAGTGCTGAGACCTCAAAGGAAAATAAGTTGTGCTTAAATTGCACAGAATTTTGTTTTTATCATAGGTCTAGTTGCTGGAATCTGGGACCAGTTGTTGAGCAAGATTCAGTATTAAGCCATTTTAAACATTTTGCCATTTTCTAAAATTTAAAAAATTTTCTCTTTTATGGTCATCAAGTTCTAGTCTTGGATATTTGAAATTGGACAACCACAAGCCTGAGATATTTGAAATTTCAGGCTTTGTGGCAACGTCTTGGTACATTTCAAAGGTCTGACTAAATCAGTCTTTGGGTGGCTTGAAAATTGGGGCAAGATCACACACTGTGTGGTTAGTGGAGACCGGCAGTGTTTGTGCATCCCTGATATCCTTTGTGTTGTAATTTATCACCCTTTTGTGTTTCACAGATCTGGCTTTGATTGGCTGATGAGTGTCTTTGTGATCAGTTAAAAGTGGTAGAATGTATGTACGTGGACTTGCCTAAATAATAACTTTAGGAGAAGACAATCTGAAACATTTGTGACCTTGCACAGATCAGCAACAGACTTTTAAAAGTAAATTAATTATATTTTAAAGTTTCAGAATAGTAATTATGTTCTTAACTTTGTATGTTAGGATGAAGAAGAGAAGGATGATGGTGAAGCTAAAGAAATTTCCACTCCTACCCATTGGTCTAAACTTGATCCAAAGACAATGAAGGTAACTTTGAAAATTAGGGTTTTTAACCTGAAATAATTGGATAAGAATGAGTAACATTGGTGAGACTGAGGACATCTTTTCAAATAGAAAACATTCTAGATGAAGTCCACTGATTTTATATAACTGTCGTTTGTACTTATACGTGTATATATACATGTTTCTTTTTTTTTTTTTGGCAGTACTGGGGGTTGATCCCAGGGCCTTGCACTTGCATGCTTTGCAAATGCTGGACCTCTGAGCTGCACCCCTAGCCCATTTTTTTTACTTTTTTGAGACAGGGTCTCTCTAAGTTACTCTGGCATACTACCTCTGGTCTCGAACTTGTGATCCTCCTGCCTCCGCCTCCCGAGCCTCTGGGATTACAGGCGTGTGCCACCACACCTGGCTCATATATATGAATTTTTAAAAATGTAACTTTATGCATATTTCAGTCAGTATTTGTTGGATGTCTGCAATATACAAGTGTCTATTGTGTAAGTAAAAACATTCTTTCATTTAGGAACTGACCAAGAAGGCAGGATTTCTGGGTTTGAGTAACTTAAATTCAAGGGGAATAGAAGAAACATAGAAAAAGGGTAATACGATTTTTAAAGTGAAATGTATAGATATATCTCTAAACTAGGAAAAAAATAATTTAAGAATCTTTTGACAATCTTTGGCTAACCTGTTCTAGTTTTTATTTTTATATCTCTGGGCCTATAATGGGACTATAGCTCTGTGGTCAGGTCAGAGGCTGATCATTATTTGCTTTGCACTTTGTTATTTAACACTTAAAAGTTGACCTTTTGTTCTCAGCAGAAAACAATTTTTCTACTTTATAATGAAACCTTGGTGTTGATTTTTTTTTTCTGGAGAGAGAGATGTGGTTGCACTATGTTGCCCCAGGGTTTGGAACTCATGGGCTCAAGTGATCCTCTTGCTTTGGGCTCCTTAGTGGCTGGGAATACAGGCACACACCACTATACCCAACTAATGAACCTTTGATTTTTAAATCTGCATTGCTGTTTTCCTAAGTGGAGAATGTATATCCTAAGAATGTTGATATTTTTTGCATTACTCCAAGTTGTCATCAGCCTCATCAGATTTCACATACAGTACTTCAGACTTAGAAAGTATAAACTAAGCCTGTGCCCAGAACTTTCTGTCAAATTGATGGCTTTGCTGTTAAGTTTCTTATTTTAAAACTTGTAGCTGGGTATAATGGTACATACCTGTAATCCCAGCATGGGAGAGACTGAGACTGGAGGATTCTGAGTTTAAGGTCAACTTGGGCTATATTAGCTATACTCTATCTCAAAGAAACCAAACAGACATCTATTTTTTTGATTATCATTATAATGCGTTCCTTCCCTCCCCCTCCCTTCTCTTCCCTTCCCTTCTTTTATTTTTCCTTTTTTATTTTTTATTTTTTTTTTTGGTAGCATTGTGGGTAGGGCCTTGCACTTGCATGCTTTGCAAGTGCTGTAACACTGAGCTGCACCTCTGGCCCAGTTTTTTCCTTTTTGAGACAGGATCTCACTAAATTACGCAGACTGCCTCTGTTGTTTTGTTTTTTTAAAGAATTGAGAGGTTGAACCCAAAGCCTTGCACACGCTAGGTAATTGCTTTATCAATAATCCCAAGCCAGACCCCCAGTGCACTCCCACCCTGCTCCTTTCTTTTTTTTTTCCTGGCAGTACTGGGGTATTAAACCCAGGAAGCTCACCTCTGAAATGCACCTTTAGCCCTTTTTTATTTTTTTATTCTGGGGTATGGTCTTGTCAAGTTATGCAAGGTTCCTCTGGCCTCAAACTCCATCTTCTTCCCTCAGCCTTCCACCTGCTGGGTTATAGGTGTGTACCACAGTGCCCTGTTTCCCAGCCCTTTTTTCATTTTTATTTTGAGACAGGGTCACACTAAGTTGCGCAGGCTGCCTCTGGTCTGGAATCTGTGATCCTCCTGCCTCAGTGTCCTGAGTTGCTGGGATTATAGGCGTGTACCAGCATATATTCCTAGTTTTTTAAAATGATACATACATAAACAAAGTACTCAAACCTATTGAACATAACCACTCTTAAAGTTTGATGTATTTCCTTCTATTTTCTGTTTTATTGGGTACAAGCTTTGTGGTTGGTTGGCTGATTTGTGGTTGGTTGCTGTAATCATGTTGGATACAAAAGTTGTTTCTCATCCTTTTCATTAGACATTAGTTTTTCCCATGTTATGATTTTTTTTTTTTTTTTTTTTTTTTTTTTTTTTTTTTTTTTTTTTTTTTTTTTTTTTTTTTTTTTTTTTTTTTTTTGCGGTATTGGGGGTTGAGCCCAGGGCCTCACACTTCCATGCTTTGAAAGTGCTGGACCACTGAGCTCCACCCTCAGCCCATTTTTGTTACTTTTTGAGACAGGGTCTCACTAAGTTACGCAGACTGCCTCTGGTCTTGAACTTGTGATCCTCCTGCCTGTGCCTCCCCAGTCGCTGGGATTATAGGCGCTCTGCATGTTATGATTTTTTTAATGTTCACTGATATTCAATTTATTTACTGATGTTTCTTAGGTAATGCTATTTATGGAACACTTAAAGTCTTCACTTTTTTTGGAGGGAAGGACTTATAAGTATAAATTTGTTAAGCTTTGGGTTTTGTTGGGTACTTTTGGTTTTGTTTATTTTTTATTTATTTTTTATTGTTGTTTTTAGACAGCACCTTCTTGTGTTGCTCAGGCTGGTCTTGACCCCTGAACTCAAGTGAATGTTCCACCTAGTCTCCCAAGTGCTGGGATTACAGGCTTGTGCTACCACTCCTGGTTTATGAAGTGATATTCTCTGAGTGTTCAGGATATTTCTTTAGGTAGATTCCCAGAAATTTGAATTATTGGGTTAGGGGCTGAGAAGGTAGTTCACTGATAATGTGCTTGCCTAGCATGCACCAAGGCCTTGGATTCAGTCCCAAGGACCACAAAAATAAATAAATAAGTAAGTAAGTAAGTAAGTAGAAGTTGGGTGTAGTGGCACCTGCCTGTAATCCCAGCACTCGGAAGGCAGAGGCAGGAGGATTGTGAGTTTGAGGCCAACCTGGGCTACATAGTGAGACCTTGTCTCAAAAAAGAAGAAGAAGAAATTACTCCTCCCTTTTAATGCAGCCTATGATTCTCACTATGTACTCACTATGTACTGGCCTCAAACTTTCAGTCCTCTTACTTCAGCCTCCTGAGTCCTGGGATTACATTATGCCACCATACTTCACTTAAAAATATTTTTAAGCATCTTAAAACATGTTTTAGGCTATTTTCCAAAAATATTTTGTGTTTTTACAAGCATTATATGAACTGTACACTTAAGTCTTCCTTTTATCAATTTTTGAAAAAAAAAAAGAGACAGGATAACTATAGTTTATTTGTATCTCAGTTTCTTTTTTTGTATTTTTAAACTCCATATACTTAGGTAAATGATCTCCGAAAAGAATTAGAAAGTCGAGCTCTCAGTTCCAAAGGATTAAAATCACAGTTAATAGCACGATTGACAAAACAGCTTAAGGTAGAAGAACAAAAAGAAGAACAGAAGGAATTAGAGAAATCTGAAAAAGAAGAGGATGAGGAGGATGATAGGAAATCAGATGATGATAAAGAGGTATGTATTCAACACTTAAATATACCATGTTAGTAATATTGGTTTATAGAGTTTTCTTGGAATTATGTGATTTACGTTATATATATGTGTGTGTATAGTGGTACTGAGGTATATATTTACATAGAGTAGGTTGGTGCAGTGGCTCACGCCTATAATCCCAATGACTCAGGAGGTGGAGACAGGAGGATTGCAGGTTCGAGGCTAGAGGCAGCCTGTGTAACTTAGACTGTGTCTCAAGATGAAAAATAAAAAATGGGCTGAGGGTGCAGTCCAGTGGTAGAGCATTTACAAAGCATATGCAAGGCTCTGGGTTCAACTCCCATGTATTGTTAAAAAAAAATACATACACACACACACACACACACACACATACACGTATTTATGTATTTTTTTTTAACATATAGTGAAGTTTAAACTTTTAAATGAATTACAAGTTTTGATAAATACATTTAGACATGTAATCACTATCACAATCAAGATATAAGACGATTCTCTGTAGACCATTCATAGATCGAGTTCTGTTGAAGGGTCTATCCCAGAATTTTGTTGATTCTTAAGCAGTGTATTTGATTGGATCTCACTCCTTAAGATTCAAGAGTCTGTTTATTTGTCCTTTTATACCTAAGCTTTATATGCAATGGATTAACTAGATAGTGCATAGGCTTGTCATGTCTTTTTACTGTGACAGATAGGTTTATCAGAAGTGTGTTTTAACTCCAGTAATTAGGATAATTCACATTATATATTTCTGAATATGATGCACTGTGAAGTATGCATAATTTATGAAATATTCCTGACACAATTTTTGTTATCATTGTTTTGTGGTGCTGGGAATTGAACTCAGGACCTTGTGCGTGTTAGGGAAGCAGTGTACCACTGAAGTATATCACCATCCCTCTTGACAGAAATAACAAATTGTGAGAAAACAGATAAGTCTAGAACGTGAAAACTTTATAAAGCAGCTTGCCTGAACTTTAAAAAAGAAACAAAAAAGCCAGTGCAATGAAAGACAAAGGAAATTTAGGTGCTGTCCCAGATTAAACGAGGTTAGTGAGACAGAACAACCAAATTTACCAAGTGAAACTTGACCCTGGAAAGGAAGAAAAAAGTCATAAAGAACATTCTGAGGGGCTAGAGATGTAGCTTGGTAGAAGAGTGCTTGCCTAGTGTGCACAATGCCTTGGGTTGAATCCTCAGCACTGCCAAAAACAAAAAAATGTTTTGGGAACAGTTGGAGAAATCTGATTATGTATATGATGTGACATTATATAATATACAGTATATCCTGACCAGGACACAGGTCTTCAAGCTCATCCTGTAGAAAAAATAATGTCCAAGAGCCACGAGATAAGTGTTGGGGGACAAAGAAAGGCTTTCTTTAGTGGCCAAAGAATGGAGAAAAGGGAACTTTGCTCACAAATCAGCTTCTCAACCCCATGGACACATATATTATACACATACATTATAGGAATAGTGAGGGAGAAAGATAGGTGAATTAAGAGTAGGAATATTCATGTCTTCTCTGGGAATGGTCAGAAATGTTCCAGTAACTCAGATGCCACCTGTTTTTTCTTCTCTCTCTCTCTCTCCCCCTCTTTTTTTTTTTTTTTTTGATGATAATGAGGGATTGAACTCAGGGCTCAGAACCACTGAGCCACACCCCTAGCCCATTTTTTCCTCTTTTGTCTTGAGATAGAGTCTTGCTGAGTTACACAGGCTACCTCTGACCTTGAACCTGTGATCCTCCTGCTTCCGCCTTCTGAGTCATTTGGATTACAAATTTGCAACATTGCACCAGGTTCCAGATGTGACTTGTTTACATTTTTGTTGTGGTGTAGTGTTTCCCGTCATAGTAGTTGGTAGGCGTCTTTAGCCTGAAAGGGTCGGGGGAAAGGAGGGAGAGAGACTAGGCAAGTCTATATGAAAGTTAACCTTGTTTTATAGCTTTGGACAAAACATATCTCACATGATCAACATGTCTACATGTAGAGCTGAGTATAATCTGACCCAAGTGTTAAGGCAACAAAGGGGACAGACATGATGTAAAGACAGATAGCAAGCCTTACTTTCTCATCAAATATCTGCAGGCCTAAGTGAAGAGTCACTGTTTTCAGCAAACATGGCTCTCAGGTACCTGAAAACCCACACATCAGAGATGTTACTACCACAAAGTTGCTGGGAAACTTACTAATGTATTGTTCAGGTGTAATGTTAACTAAGAACTAGTGAGGTTAGAGGATTTATTTACGTTTTTCCTCAGTAATGTGAAGGGAGAAGGATTAATTATGCAGGGATTAATTCTTCTCTGACAGACTGACAATATCTGAGTTGATTCTGACAGCCTACTGAGGGCATTTCATTGGATGAGGGTTTTTTTCCTCCATAACAGTAGAATTACCTTGTTATGAGGCAATGCCTGGACTTAGGATTTCTTATTTTATTCAATGGGTTGTAAATATTTATTTTTTATGATGAAATTGTCCCAGAGCTGGCCAGTGGGAGCCCTTTCCAGGTATATGCCCTTCTGATATGTCCTCATCACATTTTGAGGATGTCCTTACTTTCTAGCATGATGAGATGTTTCAGTCTTACTATGTACTATTCTTACCCTAGCTCAGGAATCAGCCATTTCCCCAGGACAGCCTGGTATCCTTTAGTGAAGAGTGGTATTTAGAAGCCAAGATATGCTCATTGTTATCAGGTTGCTACTCCTAAACCTTCAGTGAACCAGAGGTATGGAATAGATTACTAATCATAAATGCACACACACCTGCACATATAAATTTTTGCATCTGTATTTCTGTGTCTTACGTATTAAAAAGCTGTGAATTTACACTAGCGCCTTTTATTCTAATCCAACACTACATGGTTCATTCAACATTGTTTCTATTGTTAGTGATCGCCTGTCAGTGTGGGGCCCTATGCTGAAAGGAAACCCTGGTAAATCAGCTTTGGACAGGGCTAGAATATTCTATACTCTTTCAAATCTAATCATGTCCTTTATATTCACTCTCTTTTGGGGGGATAAACTTTGTCTGGTTTCAGCTGTTACTCTTTTTGATTTCTACATTGATGAGGATAGAACCCAGGGCTTTATGTATATTAGTCAGATATTAGTCAATTCTGCCAATGAGCTATTCTCCCAGTTCCTCAGCTGCTATTCTTTCATTCATTTCTAGCTACACTTTCCAGTGAGTACCTATTACCTGTTTTGTGATTTTCTTGTTCTTGGGTACATCTTACAACCTCATTTCCTGTCCCATTGCTTCCTTCTGCTTTCCTCCTATACAGATTTGAAGACCATACATATTTTGTGATATCCTCCTCCCCACATTAAATACTGGTTAGTGGGATTCCTTGTCACTTAATTTTGTTGTGAATGCCCATGGGTTTTTGATATCTATATTTTTCTTTTTAATGTGGGGATTCAGGAAGATCTAAAAATTATATAACCAGCCAGGCACAGTGGTGCACCCCTATAATCACAGCAATTTGGGAGGCAGAGGCAAGAAGATTGCAAGTTCGAGGCCAGAGGCAGCCTATGTAATTTAGCAAGATCCTATCTCAAAAATAAAAAGTAGAAATTGGACTGAGGATGTGACTTAGTGAAAGAACACTTGCAGGCCCTGGTTTCAAACCCCTAGTATTGCAAAACAAACAAACAAACAAACAACAACAACAACAATAAAAAAGCCAGAAATAAAAGTATATAACCACCATCATTTCCTCAGAAACTTGTAATTTATATAATATAGTCTTAGTGTGGGTAATTTTTTTTTCCTCTTTAGAACACAGAATCTTATGCTCTAATCCAAAAGAAAGATAATTAGGAGCCATAAAAACTACTACCATTATGAAATTTTAACTTTTCTTCCTTTTCAACCCTTTATGAATATTTTTTAAAGTTATAGGATTTTGGCCTTCTTTCTTTATATGGTGTACCTTTTGTTATACATACATATATTCATCTATTTTTTGAGCTAATGTCTTGCTGTGTATCCCAGGCTGGCCTGGACGTTGCTGGGTAGCCTAAGTGTCTTCAAACTCACAATCCCTTCTGCCTCAGACTCCCAAGTGCTGGGATTATAGGTGTGTGTCATCCCGCTTGGCTTGTACATATATACTATATGTGGAGGTTTAACCCTGACTTAAAATTGCAAATGTCTAGGAAGAAGAAAGAAAACGTCAAGAGGAAATGGAACGCCAGCGTCGGGAAAGAAGATACATTTTGCCTGATGAACCAGCCATCATTGTGCATCCAAACTGGGCTGCTAAAAGTGGCAAGTTTGACTGTAGCATCATGTCTTTGAGTGTCCTTTTGGACTACAGGTTAGAGGATAACAAAGAACATTCATTTGAGGTAATGCTTTATGTATGAATTAGGATCTAAATAAGATCCTCAATTGTAACTAATTAATTGATCTCTTAAATTTCTTCAGCACCTCTTTCATTGCTTGCATTATTCTGTATTTATTTCTCTCACACTTACTTACAGAAGAACAACAAGTGATTTGTCCTCTGAAGTTTCCTATAGATTCACTTTGCTAATTTTGTTCCTTTGGCAAGTTACATCCTCTCCCTTTTCCTATAAATTGATGATGATGATGTTAGATGCCATCAAGTCGGTATCCGACTCATAGCGACCCTACATACAACAGGGGAAACACTATTGTCAGTGCTTCTCTGCTGTTCATAGGGTTTTCAATGGCGGATTAATTTTTGGGAGTGGGTTGCCAGGTCTGTCTCCCAAGCCTACAGCACCTAGTGTTCTCAGGCAGTCACCCATCCAAGTACTAACCAGGCCTGACCCTGCTTAGCTTTCAAGATCTGACGGGATCAGATGCCATAGAGGTACAACTTCAAGCATAAATTGATAGCTAGATCTAAATTCTTTGTGTTGTTTTCAGTGCTAGGGGGTTGAACCCAGGGAGTTGTGCATATTTTGCAGGCTCTGTTCTACTGTGCTGTACCCCTAGCCCACTTTTTATTTTGAGTTAGGGTCTTGCTGAGTTATGCAGGCCGCCTTTGGCCTCAAACTTGCAGTCCTCCTGCCTCAGCATCTGAGTCACTGGGATTACAGGTGTGCTCATGTAAGCACATTTTGCTTTGATCTAAATTCTTATTCAAGCTCAGGTTCAGTTCTTTTAAGGCTGTTGTTGAGAAGTTCTTATATTAGGTTATCAGGAGATACATAATATCTACTTGTCTCTCTTGGAGATGAAGAAATGCTTTAATATTTTCTTTGGCTTTAATATACCATTTAATGTGATTATTTTTTGTTGTTGGTTGGTTGGTTTTTTTTTTTTTTTTTGTGGTACAGGGGGTTGAACCCAGGGCCTCGCACTTGCATGCTTTGCAAGTGCTGTACCACTGAGCTGTCCCCCCTAGCCCATTTTTTCACTTTTTTGAGACAAGGTCTTGCTAAATTACGCAGACTGCTTCTGGTCTTGAACTTGTAATCCTCTTGCCTCCGGCTCCCGAGCTGCTGCGATTACACTCATGCACCACTGTGCCCAGTTTGGGATTGAAATTTTTACTTTTGATTGGTTGAGTTGTAAAAAAATATTTATCTTTTCAAAGTGAATCTATTTCTTTGTAACATTATTTTATAGCATTTTTATAACATGTTATTTCATCTTTCTCTCTCTTTTTTTTTTTTGCGGTGTTGGGGATCAAACCCAGGGCCTCACTGTATGCTAAGCAAGCAGTCTACCAACTGAGCTAAACCCCAACCCCTATATTTCAGTTTTCTAATCAATTGAAGACTTATTCCATAGTGAGTAATTGCTTCATTCTTTAACCAAAATGTCCAAAAATATTAAATAATTTTGTAATATCCTGTATAAAATCATGTATCTAACATTATTTGCAATTTTGTATATTATCAACATGTCATTTTTATATTATACTTTATATTGGAAAAAGCAATCATATTTCTTGACCTAGGAGGTCGTCGTAAAGCACTTGCTGACTTCTATCTCTAGCAACACACACATACCCCAACAAAATGTACTTATAGACTTTTGCAAACAAGTGTAGAGGATTGCTAAGAGAATTATAAACTGCTTGCTTAAAATTTTTTTTTTCTTTTTAGAAAATACATTACAAGCCAGGAGTGGTGGCACATACCTGTAATCTCAGTGATTCCTGAGGTGGAGGCAGAAGGATTGCAGGTTCAAGTTCAGAGGAAGCCTATGTAATGTAGCAATACCCTGTCTTCAATTTAAAAAATAAAAAAGGGGCTGGAGATGCAGCTTAGTGGCAGAATGCTTGCCAAGTATACAAGAGACCCTTGGTTCAGCCCCCAGTACTGCAAAAAAAAAAAAAAAAAATTACAGGTATTTAATATACTAATTTTTGATATATTAATAACCCCAGTAAACAAATATCCTTAAACCTTAAATGATCTATCATTTTACTTATTAACACTTGCCATAAAGTTTAAGTAACCACGATGACAACAATGGTGGTTACCATGTACTAGTCTTCAAGAAATAAGTAAATGAGAAAAGTAGTTTTTTGTGTTACTTCCTACTAATAAGAATATATACTCCATATCTGATGGTTGAGCAGGGTCTTGCTGTGTAGCACACACAGTGGCCTTTAACTTGCTTCAGTCCTCCTTTCTCAACCTCTCAAGTAGTTGGTATTTACAAGCATGTGCCATGGCACCCAGTGTCTTGCTTATTATTAATTCTAGATATGTCTTATTTTCTCAGTGCTTATAGGTGAAAAGATAAGTAGAAATAATTCTGATCTTTTAGTTACAGTTCTATGCGTCTTTTTTGTGTGCTACTGGTGTACTGGTGGGCTGATCCCAGAGCCTCATACATGCTTTGCAAGTACTCTACCACTGACCTGTGCTGTACTCCAGCCCTTTTTATTTTTTACCTTGAGACAGGTCCTGCTAAGTTATACAGGCTTCCTACAGCCTCAAACTCATAATCCTCCTGCCCTTACCTCCTGAGTTGCTGGGATTGCAGACATGCACCACGATACGTGGCCTCTGAGCTTCTTTTATGTATTTACTTATTTATTTATTGTATATGGTACTTTGTGGTTGAACACAGGGCTTTGCACATTCTTTGCAAGTGCTCTACTGCTGGGCCCACTTTTTAATTTTTTTTTCTCTTGAGATAGGATCTCACTAAATTACTCAAGCTATCTCTTGTCCTCTGCCTCCCAAGTCACTGGGATTACAGACATTATCCACCATGCTTGGTCTTTATGCTTCTTTTAATCTGTTTAATTTATTTAGTGTGTGTAAGTAGTAGAAAAGAGAGCTAGAGAAAAAATATCCCTTACTATTATACACAAATGGAGATTTTTGTGTAGTTTAAGCTAATGGTTAAGAGAATGGAATATATTCAATTTTATATATTTATTATTATTTATTTATTGTGTGTGTGTGTGTGGTACTGTGGGTTGAACCTAGGGTCTTGTGCTTGTGTGCTTTGCACGTGCTGTACCACTGAGCTGCACCACTAGCCCTTTTTTTTTTTTTTTCTTTTTTTCTTTTTTAAACTTTTTGAGACAGGGTCTCGCTAAATTACACAGACTGCCTCTGGTCTCAAACTTGCCATCCTCCTGCCTCTGCCTCCCAAGACACTGGGATTATAGGCGTGTGCCACCATACCCGTGTCTCTGTCCTGCTCTCTCTCTCTCTTTTTTTTAATAGTATTGTGGGATTGAACCCAGGGCCTTGTGCACACCTTGCAAGCACTGTACCACTGAGCTGCAATATCTTTTTTTTTTTTTTTTTTTTTTTTGCAGTATTGGGATTGACCCCAGGGCCTTGCGCTTGTATGCTTTGCAAGTGCTGTACCACTGATCTGCAACCCCAGCCCATTTTTTTACTTTTTGAAACAGGGTCTAGCTAAATAACGCAGACTGTCTCTGGTCTTGAACTTGGGATCCTCCTGCCTTTGCCTCCCAAGTCACTGGGATTACAGGCATGTGCCACTGCACCTGGCTGGAATATTCAATATCTTAATGGTCATTTTACTACTAATAATTTTTTTAATTTGAAATTTATAAAGTTGGGCATGAACTAAAGAAAAAATACATTATAAAACAAGCTGTATTTATAGTTTTATTTATTTATTTATGCCATTCTAGCCTTATGCATGTTAGACAAGTGGGCTCTACCACTGAGCTACATCTCCAGTGCATTAAGACGGAATCTCATTGTGTAACTCAGGCTGGCCTTGAACTTGCTGTGTATGTAGTTCAGGCTTGTCTTGAACTCATCATCCTCGTCCCTCCACCTCTGGAGTGCTGGGATTGCAAGCATATACCACCATGCCTAGTGCAGCATTATGATCAGAAAAATAATCACGTTTCACCATTTCAAGTTGTACGTTCTTAAGAACCTGTTATGCAGTGTCTCCTAGTCTTAGAAATATTTACATAGAACATTTAATAAATAATTTTATGTTTCTGAATATGCCATGTCTCATTGTTCATGGGTCCCTCATAAATTATTATCCATGCTCTCTACTCAGGGTTTTGAATTATTTTCCCCAACTAAAATGTTCTTGTTCTAGATTTCTTTATCATTGTTTGCTACCTCTTGGCCACTTTTCAGATATCACGTAATCAGAGAGACTTTGATTACTTTTTATTCTCAGTGTGCTCCTTTTTCTTATTGTTTGATGTTGACTGGCTTATTCTTCTCTCTGCTAGATTTGTTAGGTTCATGAGAGGAGACTTGTTTGTTTCTAAGTATTGGGAATTGAACCCAGGACCTCATACATGCTAGGCAAGTGGTCTGTCATTAGCAGCATCCCTCGCCCCTTTTCATTTTTTTATATTTAGACAAGATTTCACTGGGTTGTGTAGGCTGCCCCTGGCATTGAATGTGCAGTCCTCTGCCTCAATCTCCTGAGCTGCTAGAAATATAGCCATATGCCCCACCACCCAGCTGACTTTAGTTTTCTTCACTATTGTATCCTCACTGCTTAGGACAATCCTTAGTAAATAGTAAGCATTTGATTAAAACATGTTGAGTGAATGAATAGAGTATATGTGTCATAAAGATTAAATTTGCTTGTTTTGAGGCAGGTTCTCATTATATAGGTAGGCTGGCCTTTAACTTGAAATTCTTCTGCTTCAGCTTCCCACATGCTGGGATTACTGGCATAGGCCACCATACTTCACCAAGACTAATGGTTTTGTTATGGTTATATAGAAATCTCTTTTTTTCTGCTTTTTAAAAAAATTTTATGTACTAGGGTTTTATTTTTTATAGTATTTGACCAAAACTGTGCTAAACATAATATTTATATCTTTAAAACTTTATTTTGAGGCAGGCATGATGGTGCATACCTATAATCCTAGCACTCAAGAGGCTGAGGCCACAGGATCTTGAGTTTGAAGCCAGCCTGGGCTCCCATAATAGGATTCTGTCTCCAAAAAAAAAAAAAAAAAAAAAAAAAAAACTGAGGACTTTGAGACTCTTCAGTATCCCTGATGTTTATTTTAGTATATGATATGTATATATCATAATTGTTAGATGTGGTACATTTTTATTTGATTACTAACTGCAAGATTTATTCGTATTGTATTTGGCTGGGTTAATGTTAGTATCTTTTTATAGGTTTCATTGTTTGCAGAACTTTTCAATGAAATGCTTCAAAGAGATTTTGGTGTCAGGATATACAAATCATTACTAACTCTTCCTGAAAAAGAAGACAAAAAAGAAAAGGATAAGAAAAGCAAAAAAGATGAAAGAAAAGATAAAAAAGAAGAAAGAGATGATGAAACTGATGAGCCAAAACCCAAACGGAGAAAATCAGGCGATGATAAAGATAAAAAAGAAGATAGAGATGAAAGGAAGGTTTGTAATTATTTTCATGATCCACAACATAATTTAGACATTTCTGATTATAGTCTTCCAAATTGTAACTAATGCTATTTTCATTAGAATAGTAGAATGTAGAGGCCAAACTGAAAGAAACTGAAAGATTTTAGTGTATTGTTAGAAATTTAAGTCTTTGAATTAAGCTACATAATAGGTATAGCTAGTTTCTTGATAGTTTATTCCTTGTTGTTATTGTTGTCATTGTTGTGATACTGAGGGTTGAACCCAGGGCCTTGCACATGCTAGACAAGTACTACATCACTGAGCTGCATCTCCATCTCCTTTTTAATTCTTTTATTTTGAGACAGGGTCTTGCTAAGTTATGCAGGCTTCCTCAGGCTTTGAACTTGGGATCCTCCTGCCTCAGCCTCTCAAGTTCCTGGGTTTACAAGCATACACCAAGGCACTGGCAATAGTTTATTCTTAAGTGTGTTGCTGTTACAAGAAATTGATAATTTGAAATTACAGAAAGAAGATAAACGAAAAGATGACTCTAAAGATGACGATGAAACTGAAGAAGATAACAATCAAGATGAATATGACCCAATGGAAGCAGAAGAAGCTGAGGATGAAGAAGATGGTAGGCTTCAAATTTACTCATTTCAGACCTTTTGGCTTGTTGGTAGCCATCTTCTCTCCGTAACTGCACATTGTCTTTGGTCTCTGTCCAGATTTCTCCTTCTTAGGTCACTAGTCATTGCATTAGAGCCCATCTTCATGAACTCTTTTTAATTTATTTACATAGACCCTATTTCCAAATAAGTTCACATTTTAAAATATTGTGGGTTAGGACTTCAGCATATGAGTTTTAGTAGATACAATTCAGTATTAGTTCCGTAACAAGCCAGAGGTGCTGGTTGTCCTGAGATTAATGGCTAAAATCTTGAAGAATTGGATAGTCAGGGCTCACACACAAAGGCAAACAGTCTACTACTGAACCCCTAAATATATACTAATAGATGTCCTGACAGATCATAGATGTCAGTCATAGAGTACTTCTGATTCCTTAGCTTTCCCTTTCTGTGTGGATTTGTGATTTTTAAAAATAATCCATATCTTTTTCTGAGAAGAAAAGTTTTACTTTTGACCAACTACTATTTGTTTCTTTTTAATTTTGCACAAAGTGCATTATATTTCTAAAATTCTATAGATTAATAACAAAGGATTCTAATAAAAATTAGTTTCATGACTTATATAAATGACTGAAGTATTTTGCATATTTGAATTTTATTGAAAGTTATTACAGTGCAGATACGGATTGATATCTTTTGAGTTGTAGATATACCTTACTATGTGAAGTGGCTTTTTTGTTTTGTTTTGTTTCTTAAAGAATAAATTATCTGCCAGCCCCCTTGGTACATGCCTATAATACTAGCTGCTGGAGAGGCTGAGGCAGGACTTTGAGGCCAGTAGCAGCCTATAGAATTTAACAAAACTGTGTCTCAAAATAAAAAAATAAAATGGGGCTAAAAGTGCAGCTTAGTGGCAGAGCATTTGCCTAGCATGTGCTAGACTTTAGGTTCAACCCCATAGTACTAGGAAAAATAAATTATTGAACTATCCACTTTTTAGTCATGAGACATGTTAGTCCCAGCAAATATAAATTTTAGCAGTGTTAGATCACCTTAATTATATAAAAAATGTTTTAATTTTTCATTAGTTTTACTTTGAAATATCTATCTTTAGATAGTTTACTATGTATGGTTTTTTGTTTTGGCTTTTAGAAAATATGCTTTGCCTTGTTTTTCTTTAAGTTGTGTTGTATTTTTCTTTCTTTTTTTTTTTTTTTTTTTTTTTTTTTTTTTTTTTTTTTTTTTTTTTTTTTTTTTTTTTTTTTTTTTTTTTTTTTTTTTTTTTTTTTTTTTTTTTTTTTTCCTTTTTCCAATACTGAAGGATTGAACCCAGAGTCTTACATATACTTTGCAAGGGCTCTACCACTGAGCTGTACCCTCAGCCTCTTTTTTATTTTTTATGTTAAGACAGTCTTGCTAAATTACACAGGCTTCCTCTGGCCTTGAAATTGTAGTCCTCTTGCCACTGCGTCCCAAGTCGCAGGGATTACAAGTGTGAACCCCTAGGCTTGGTTTATGGGGTTGTTTTTTTTGTGTGTGTGTGGTACTGGGGGGTTGAACCCAGGGCCTCACGCTTGCATGCTCTGCAGGTGCTGGACCACTGAGCTGCACCCCCAGCCCAGTTTTTTGCTTTTTGAGACAGGATCTCACTAAATTATGCAGACTGTCTCTTGTCTCAAACTTGGGATCCTCCTGCCTCCGCCTCCCGAGCTGCTGGGATTACAGGCGTGCGCCCAGCTTTTGTTGTATTTTTCAATAATATTATGTACATTAGCCTGGCATGGTGATACATGCCTGTTTTCCCAGCACTCAAGAGGTTGAGACATGAGGTGAGTTCAAGGCCAGCCTGAACTACATAGCAATACTTTGTCTCCAAAAAAAAAAAAAAAATCCATGTTCTGATATGAGTTCTCCAAATATTTATATAATTCAGTTCTTTTAATTAATTCAGTAGTTTGTTTTTCCCTCTAATTTCATCACAGATTTCTTCCTCTTATTTTTTATAATTGTTTCTTATAACATCCAGACTTTTTATTTATATACTTCTTTTCTGTTTTATGTTTTGAAAACTTTTTTTTGTTGTTATTGTACTGGGGGTTGAACCCAAGATCTCGCGCTTGCATGCTTTGCAAGTGCTGGACCACTGAGCTGCCACCTCCAGCCCATTTTTTTTAGTTTTTGAGACAGGGTTTCGCTAAATTACACAAACTGCCTCTGGTCTCGAACTTGCAATCCTCCTGCCTCCACCTCCCGAGCCATTGGGATTACAGATGTGCGCCACTGCACCCAGCTTGAAAACTGTTTTGGCTTCTATAGTAATTGATGTCTGTATTAATGAGTGAGTGTCTTGGTACTGTTAACATTTTTTTTTATAGATCGGGATGAAGAAGAAATGAACAAACGAGATGACAAAAGAGATATCAATCGATATTGCAAGGAGAAGCCGTCCAAAGATAAGGTATTAGTATTCTTTATAAAGTGATGATTTCCATATCTTCAAAATCTAATTTTTATTTATTTATTTATTTATTTATTTATCTATCTATTTTTGTGGTACTAGGGGGTTAAACTGGAGCCTTGATCATACTTTGTATGTGTTCTACCACTGCGCTTTCACCCTCAGCCTCTTTTAAATTTTTTTCTCTTCAGACAGGGTCTTGCTAAATTATGTAGGCTGCTTCTGGCCTCAAACTCGAGATCTTCTTGCCTCTACCTCCCAAGTGGCTGAGATTACAGGCATGTGCCACCGTGCCTGACTTAAATTAGTAAATTAATTATTTTGTTTACTTACAGTGCATGGGGGTTGAATCCAATGCCTTGCATATACTTTGCTAGTGCTATACCATTGCAGTGTACTGCACTACCAGCCCATGATTTTATTTTTTATTTTGAGTCACTGTCTTCACTAATTCATGTATGCTGCCTATGGCCTTGAACTTGTGATCCTCTTGGCTCCGCCTCCCCAGTTGCTGGGATTGCAGTTAAATTTAGTTTTAGACATAACATAATCATTAAGTTTATTAGTTTTTGTATGTCCGTATATTACCATTAAGCCAAAATCAGTTACTGTGTTTTGGTATTTGTGGCTAGGTCACATAACCAGTATGTCTGATTTCTTTGATATTTATATACCATATCAACTCAAATTTAGCAACTATGAAGCAAAGATCTTTTTTAAGATTAGTGGTATTATATGGACATAGTTTCTGTTTCTTATTTTTCATTGATAAAGTTTATATACTATGTCTTTCACTTCTTTAGGAAAAAGAAAAGACGCAGATGATCACAATTAACAGAGATCTGTTAATGGCCTTTGTTTATTTTGATCAAAGCCACTGTGGTTACCTTCTTGAAAAGGATTTGGAAGAAATACTTTATACTCTTGGATTACATCTTTCTCGGGCTCAGGTAATCTATCCTATGAATTAAAAATGAAAGCATATTTTAGTAACTTTTTTCCCCCTTTGTGGTGCTAGAACCCAGGCCCCTTTTCATGGTAGGCAAGTACTCTACCACTGAGCTATAACTTTTAAAGAAGTTATCTTTCTGAAAGTGTAGATAATAGAATGAATTCATATATTTATTTCTCTAGATTGATGCTCATCTTTTTAATTTCATCCTTCTTTTAGTACTTTTCATTATATAAGAGCAACAAAATAAAGGTAAATGTAAAATAATCAAGCAATATTAAAGCATATAAAGTAAAAAAATTAGAAGTCCTTTCACCTCCCTCTAATTCTCCTCTTGGCTAATGTATAACTGCACATCTTTTTATAAGCATCTCAGATATATAATAGTTCCACTTTTATATTCAGAACGTGAAGTTATTCTGCATGTATTGATGAGGCTTATTCTTTAATTTACCAATATATCATAGATATTCTACCGTGAAAATAGAAACCAACATTCTTTTTGTATCTGCGTAGTATTCCATTATATACATGTGCCATAATTGACTTAACTATGTTGCTGGCGATTTTCATCTTTGGATTTATCAACTATGCTATGATAAACAAACTTGTACATTTATTTTAATGTATGTGTCAATATTTCTATCAGTGTTACACATCTTAACAATTTTTTCTAAATGATAATTTTCAATCTTGGATTTATAGAGACTATACTTAAAAGCATAACTGCTCTAATTGACTAGGTATGGATACCTGAGAAAACAATTTCCATGGATGTTCATGATTTCTGAAAATTAGAACATTAGAACACAGTTGTTCTAGGAGAATCAAAAATTGTATTTTCAGGCTGAAGATGTAGCTCAATGGTAGAGCACTTGCCTAGTATGGGCAGGGTTCTGGGTTCAATCCCCAGTATTAGAGAAAAAAGAAATATTTTCATCTTACTAATTTGTTTACTTGCTTACATAATAGGTAAAGAAGCTTCTTAATAAAGTAGTGATCCGTGAATCTTGCTTTTATCGGAAATTAACAGACACCTCAAAAGATGAAGAAAACCATGAAGAATCTGAATCATTTCAGGAAGATATGCTAGGTTTGAGTATATTATGATCTATTTTGTTTGTTTGTTTTCTATTTTTGAGACAGATTCTCATTGAGAAAGCTAGGCTGGCCATGAACTGATGATCCTGTTGCCTCAGCTTTCTGAGTGTTGGGCTTATGGGTGTGCACCACCACCTAGCAGGTCTTGCTTTTTTATAAATACATTATTTATTAAAGAAGAAAAAGTGTCCTACTAAAGTATGGCATCTTTTATATTGTAGGGAACAGGTTGTTACTTCCAACACCAACAGTAAAACAGGAATCAAAGGATGTGGAAGAAAACGTAGGCCTCATTGTGTACAATGGTGCAATGGTAGATGTAGGAAGCCTCTTGCAAAAATTGGAAAAGAGTGAAAAAGTAAGAGCTGAAGTAGAACAGAAGCTGCAATTACTAGAAGAAAAAACAGGTGAGGGACACCATTGGATTTATTAGTACTTTTTAAACTCTTGTGATATGTGCGTGTGTGTACATATGAGTAGATATATCTCGTGAGTAGATATAACTTGTTTTTTTGACTAGGCAACGTATGTAACTTTGACTATTTCTGTTACAGGTTATAAAATTGCTCAGCTTTATAGGAATCTTAGCTATTGGAGTACATCCTCAGGTTTACTATGTCATTTAGTTGCATACTTTACAACCTCTAATACCACTCAAGTTTTACTCGTTTCTACTTTTCTTTAGACAGTTATCAAAAATGGAGCCTGGGTTTAGAAATGAATATTGCGATATGCTTTCTAACTGATGAAATTGACACTTATGTCCATTTTATAGAATCGTATATGCTTTTTGTTTTCATTGCTTAAATATTTTTAACCTTGAAGTTATGTTGGAAAGTTAGGGGCTAACCTGATGTGTTTTGGACTTTGGGGTTTTTTTTTTGTTTTTTTTTTTAAACAGATGAAGATGAAAAAACCATGTTAAATTTGGAAAATTCCAACAAAAGCCTCTCTGGTGAACTCAGAGAAGTAAAAAAGGACCTTAGTCAGTTGCAAGAAAATTTAAAGATTTCAGAAAACATGAATTTGCAATTTGAAAGCCAACTGAATAAGACAATCAGAAACTTATCTACCGTAATGGATGAAATTCACATTGTTCTGAAGAAGGTTAGAAATTTTGTTCTTTCAACATTTTCGTGTTGCTGAGTGTGGTGGCATACGCCAGAAATCCTAGTGACTCTGGAGGTAGATGCCAGAAGATTGAAAGTCCGAGTCCAGAGGTAGCCTGCTTAACTTAGCAAGACCCTGACTCAAAAAATAAAATAGAACTGGGGTGCATCCCGGTGGTAGAGTACTTGCAAAGTATTCATGAGGCCCTGCATTCAATCCCTACGCACTGCAAAAACAACAAAAGTTTGTGTTTTTATGGCATTTCTCATGTATTTTAGTGTTGTTATGGCCTTTGTAGTTTTTCCTAGAAGCAAATAATGGTAACATTCCATTCTTTCTGTGACGAGTCAAAAGTAATTCCCAAAGGATTATATTTTCCTAAAACTTATGTGGAATTTCCTCATGATTAATGGGTACATATTTCCTAAAGCAAATTTAGGTCAGTGGCAGAGTATGTACTTAAGCGTGTGTGAGGCTTTGGGTGGATCCCTGGCACCACCCACACATACAAAAAAAATTATTTGTATTAATTTCAGAGCCAGACAGTATGTTTAAACTTGAGGTAGATAAAACCATTCATTTCTTTTAAACCTATTTATTCGTGGATCCCCACATGTCTGTCAGCTTATCATGCTGTGGGGTCTTACATGTTGCTCTGATGCTGAAAGCTGCGCCACTATACATGCAGGGTGGGCAAATTTTAGTTGAGCTTCCTGACTAAGATAGATTAGGAAGAACGACCTGGTAGCCCACTCCCGAAACAAGTAGCCATTGAAAACCCTGTGAATAGCAGAGAAGCATTGTCAACATGCCAAAAAATAGCCCTTAGGCTGGTAGGCATTCAAGAAATTACTGGGGAAGAATGGCTTCCTCAAAGTAGAGTTGACATTAATGATAGGAATGCTGATTTGTCACTACTAAAAGAGAAAGAACGTAGTGGCTGCAATAGTGGCTCAAACATAAAAAGATCATATTCATGACACAGTGTTGGGTAGTGTTTCATTCTGTTGTATAAGTTGGGTCTGACTCAATAGCACCTAACAGCATGGATGGGCTGAATTTGGTAGAAATCTTTGACACTAAAATATTAAAATAAATTTACTGTTTTTTTTGTTTTGTTTTGTTTTTTGTTTTTTGTTGTTGTTGTTTTCACTACTGAGGGGCTGAAGCCAGAGTGTTGTGCATACTAGGCAAGTGCTGTACTACCAAGCTGCACTCCCAGCCCCTTTTTATTTTACTTTTTATTTTGAAACATGGTCTTGCTAAGTTGGGCAGGCTACCTCTGGCCTGTATCTTGGTGATCCTCCCTCAGCCTCCTGAGTTGTTAAGATTATAATCATGTACCACAATACCTGCCAAGTAATTTTTATCAGTAGAAATATTTAATAACATTGTCAGCTAACTTCAGGGTAACAAGAGAATCTAATCAAATATATTTTCTCCTTATCTATTGTTTTACAGGATAATGTAAAGAATGAAGACAAAGATCAGAAATCCAAGGAGAATGGTGCAAGTGTATGATAAATTTCATGTGATGATAAGGAATGGTGTTAAATAATGTAATATATAAAATCATGAATTAAGAATGTTTGAAGGTGATGCATGCTTGATTTTAGTAGTATAAATATCTGTTAGTTCAAATGATGTATAAAGTTTTATGAATGTGTCTGCTTTTGAAAATTGCTTGTAATTTCTAGCATTCAAATTATTAAGCACTCCCTGAGTGAAATAATTTTGCATTGCAAAATGTTTTAGGATGAACTTTGTTATAGTTTTAACCCCAATAAAGTTCATCAATTTAATTGACAGTAGTATTTAATTACTAGATGTTCCTTTATTGAAATGCCTGGAAATTTTTATTTATAGAATTATCATTAGCTCTTTAATTTTATAGTCTATCTTTTTAAATTTCTGTATAAATGCTAAAATAGCATGCTGCTTGATTTCTCCAAGCTTTTTGAACTAGGAAAATTTTTTACTTTTCACCTAAAATAGCCCCTCTAATTATCAGTCTCTCAGAGGATTTATCACAAAGTCAATTCAAGCCCACCGTGGTGGTGCATACCGTGTAATCCCAGCTCTTGGGAGGCTGAGACAGGAGGATCATGAGTTGAAGACCAGTGTAGGCTACATAGCAAGATCCTGGCTCAAAAAACAAAACAAAAAAATCAGTTCTTCCAAAAGATAGGAAGGTAGTTTGTGAAAAACTGAGAAGGCAATAGAAACTAGTTTTGTTATTATATTTGTTAGAGTTCATGAAAAATTAATATTTCTCATGTTAATGTTACTATTTCAGTTCATCTTCTACATTCCCAGAATAGCTCCTGTTTTACTTTTAATCTTGAGAGTCTTTTAAAAAATGCAGTGTTTATCAAATGTACAGTTTAGTATCAAGCCAGTAGATGTCAGTGTGATGCCTTAAGTCTTCTTTAATTAAAAAAAAAATTTTTTTTTTGTTAACTTGTGTACTTCCTTCAGAATTTCAATGGATGCTTAATTGTTGAAAGCAGGGGATGGTGGCACAGTTCCGTGATCCTTGGGAGGCTGAGGTAGAAGGATCCGTCCCACTCTGGTCTACATAATGAATTCCTAGCTAGCCTGGGCTTCACAGTGAGACTTTGTCTCATAAAAACAAACAAATAAGTGTTGAGTTAAAAAGGAAAGAAATGCCATGTACTCTACAACAGTAGTTCTCAATATAGGGTGAATTTGTCCTGCAGAGGTCATTTGGCAATGTCTGGAGATGTTAGGCATTCAGCTAGGTGGATGCTCTTGGCATATAGTTAGTTGATAGAGGCTAAGGATGTTGCTAAGCATCCTGTGCTGCATAGGACAATGCCCCCCCCATGGGGAATTATTCAGCCCCAAATGTTAGTAGTACCCAGTTTGAGGAACCCTCCTCTAAAGGAATATAAGAGTAAATGACATTTAATGTTCCAGATTATGCTAGTGAAAACTTAACTGATAACTTAGCAGATAATTAACTTTTTTGTACTTAAAAAACTCCCAGTGTAATGTTTTGCTATCATAAAAATATGTGCTTCATTAGAGTTTATTTCATCTTGTTTTACATATTTTGGTATTTTGGTACATGCATATTTTGTTAGAATAATGCCAGGTGTTCCAAATAGGTGATGTGAAAATGTGAAGTGCCATGTTCTGTGTGACTTAAGCTAAATGGAACCCACATGGCTCTTACTGATGAGATGAATTAAAGTAGCTCAAATTCTTTCAAACCACTTTTCTTGTGATGTTTCTGCTCTTAGGTCTTATTAAACCTCTCCAAAGGCAGATTATTGATTAATCTGTAATTACATTATTTTGTAAATGGTTTCTCCATCTTTGGTGTGATGGAGAATGAAAAGTTAGTGTTTTTCAAAGTGCTTTTCTCATGGGAAAATCTTAGAGATAAACTTCTGACTTAAAGACAGTAATGATAGCCGGGCGCAGTGGCGCACGCCTGTAATCCCAGCGGCTCGGGAGGCAGAGGCAGGAGGATCACAAGTTCGAGACCAGAGGCAGTCTGCGTAACTTAGCGAGACCCTGTCTCAAAAACTGAAGAAATGGGCTGGGGGTGCAGTTCAGTGCTCCAGCACTTGCAAAGCATGCAGGCGTGAGGCCCTTGGTTCAACTCCCAGTACCAAACACACGAAAAAAAACAGTAATGATAGAATTCCTTGAAAGAGTATTGGTATAATGTAAGCCCACCTGTTATGCTTATTTTCCCCCCGTAAATTCAAAGCAGAACAAAGTTGGCATGGTAAGGGAAAAGTTATATTGTTACTTAAACTTACTGTAATATGTAATTTCATGGGAGTGGGAATTATGATTAAATTAGCAAGAAAAATAAATTACATCTAGAAAAATTGGTTTTAGAGAAAATGAAGAAAAGAACTTGTTTTTACTGTTCTCAACTATTCTGGCTAGTTATTCAGAAGTAAAAGTAGTCGTTGTTTTGCTTTGAGATGAGATCTTGCTGTATTGCCCAGGCTGGTCTCAAACTCCTAGGCTGTAGTGTTACTCCTGCCTCAGCTTCTCAAATACCTGAGACTACAGGCATGTGCAACCATACCTGGTTTTAGAATCTATTCTTCTCTCCTGTCATCTCAGGTTGACCAGGTCAAACAAATTAATCAGATGGTAAACTAGGCCTGTGATTGTATTAATTTTATTTTCCTAGCCTTTTTATCCCCTGGATCCCCATTTTAATTTTTTAACGCTTTGTTCTGTCATTATAGCAGAGCAATTTAAAGAAATACTAAAATTTAGTGTTTGTTTTTAAATTAAGCCCATGTCCTAGTTAATTATTCTTTTCAAAAAAGAAAGACCAAAAATCTTTTTTGTTAGTGTTGTTTGTCATGGTTTGGATTTTTTGCAGTGTTAGGGCCAGAACTTAGGATCTAGCTAAAATATGCTAGGCAAACACTCCTCAAAATCCTTTTGAAAGAAAGAACTACAAGCTTGCAGTGGTGGTGAATACCTGTAATCTAGCACTGGGAGACAGCATAATCAAGAATTTGAGGTCAGCCTGGCTACATAGTGAGACCCTGTCTCAAAAAAAATAAAGAATTATAAAGACACTTTGACTTTACCTAGGTATACTTCTCTTTCCTCTCAAAATTTTCAGTAATATTCAACAACTAATTTTTAATAGGTACCTAATTTCTAATTGGTACCTGTTGTGTAACTGCTTGGAATTAGCAATGACTAACATTGACTTACGAACTAGTGTATATTCTAAGACTATGGAATTTCTCCCCCCTCTCCCTCGCCACCCCTGTTTTTGAGACAGGGTCTCACAGTGTAGCCTAAGCTGACCTAGAACTCTTGGCAATCCTCTTAGCCTCCAAAGTGCTGGGACTACATGAGTGTGCCACCAATCCCAGCTGGAATTCTTTTTTTCCTAAGTGTGTGTAACTCCTTAAGAAAATCTGAGGCAATCTCTGATTTCTGACAATCCTAAACCCTTAACAATCCAATCTTAAATCCCTAACAATCCAAAAACCTTAATCAAAAAGTCTTACAGCTTGGATAAATAGGAATTAGGTGGGTTTTCTGATAAAGATAAAAAGAACCTTGGAACCAGGGCGCATGCCTACAATCCCAGTGGTTCCTGTAATCCCACTGATAACAGGAGGATTGAGAGTTCAAGGCCAGAGACAGTTGGTGTAATTTAGCAAGACCCTGTCTCAAGGTATGAAATAAAAAAGAAAATGAATATGCCACTCAGTGAGGGAGCACTTGCAGAACATGTACGAGGCGCTGGATTTAGCCCCCCAGGACAGGGGAGAAAAAAAGACCTTGGGACTGAGCCTAAGGCTTAGTGGAGAGCACGTGCTTAGTGTGAGGAATGTCCTGGGTTTAATCCTTAGCACCAAAAACAAGATGAATGTTGTCAGTTGGGAGAGTTGCCCCAAAGTGGCAAAGGAGTACAATCCTTGTAGAAGAGAGGTATGCTTCTGTTTCTTTGAGTGAAACTGATGATGAAACATTACAAGGAATAGTGGAACTACTTCATAGAAATAATCCCAGCATCCTTTTTGTCACAGATAAAATTTAATTTCAGAATCTAGTGCCAGAATATATATTGGGGAAGCAAAGATTAAATCATAAGCCTCTGAAAATATTTAGCAAAACAAAGGCATTAAGTAAAAAAATTGAAAATAATCCAAAAAATTAGTGTTACTGGATATATTCTTTCAGAATATTTAAATACATTCTGTAAATAAGAATCTGGAAAAATAACCAGGATAAAAATGGGACTCAGAATTAACATTCAGATCACTTAATAGATGTAAGCAAGGCATAGTGGTACAAACCTATAATCCCAGGACTTGGGAAACTGAGGCAGGAGGATTGCTGCAAGTTTGAGGCCAGCTTTGATGGGGCTGTATACTGAGACTCTTGTCTCAAAAAAACAGACAAAATCACTTAATAGACTTGAAAAATTTCTCAGAAGGTTGGTATTAATCTAAAACCATCTGATTTTAGATGACATTTTTTATAGATTTATGTTGTTGTTGTTGTTGTTAGGTGCCATCGAGTCGAGTCCGACTCATAGCGACCCTATGTACAGCAGATCGAAACACTTGCCGATTCTGTGCCAGGCAAACCATCTTATTTATGTTTAAGCCCATTGTTGCAGACACTGTGTTAATCCATCTGGTGGAGGGTTTTCCTCTTTTCCGTTGACCTGCCACTCTTCCAAACA